>JAAGNO010024449.1:14378-41959 GCA_033439905.1 Ceryle rudis
CATCTAGTCCAACCCCCCTGCTGAGAGCAGGGACATCCTCAACTAGAGCAGGTTGCTCAGAGCTTCGTCAAGCCCCATCTTGAATGTCTCCAGGGATGGGGCCTCAACCACCTCCCTGGGCAACCTGTTCCAGTGCTCCAACACTCTTGTGGTAAAGAACTTCCTCCTTATTTCTGGTCTAAATCCACTCCTTTCTAATTTAAAACCATTACCCCTCATCCTTTCACTACAGGCCTTTGTAAAGAGGCCCTCTCCAGTCTTTTTGTAAGCTCCCTTCAGGTACTGGAAGGTGGTTATTAGGTGTCCTCTGTGGTCTATCCACATTTTAAATTCACTGAGGTTTGTTCATGCATACAGTCTGGAGCTTTGAAGGCATTTGAGTAAATCAAACTGTATGTTTTAGAACACCCATACAGAGACGATTCATAATATTTTCTTGAGAAGAAAGACTACAAGAACAATTTTATGGAAATTCAGTGTCATTCTTGCCTGGAAAATTGACCTTGAAAAAAATCCTTGAGGACACACAGTGTTTTTACAAGAAATCCGCTTTAATGCACTAAAAAAAGATGATTGTATTGTGCACTAATTGTGCATTAAAGTGAAAATTAAGGATTGCTTTCTTAATAGACTGCAGGCAGTACTTCTTAATAGACTGCAGGCAGTACTGGTTGATACATTAGCTTCCTTTTAGAAAAATACACGACTTAACAGAAAAATACATAAAGTTTTAGACCCAAAGTCACATGCAAGTAGAATCCAGACATTCTTAAAAACTTTTCATTGCAAGCTGTTCTCCCATCCAAAATAATTGGTTATGCAGGGATATACGAGCTCAATACTTTCTAGACATAAAATAACAATAAGTAATTTGCTGCAGATTATACTATCAGGTTACATTCATTAGGTGACACTTTTAAATGAATTTACACCAGACTGTATTATATCCCTTGGTGGGCATATTTTAAAATGCAATATAATATTTCATTAACTGTTGCCTAGCAGAATTTTGTCTAATTTGGGAATATTGCTGTATTATTTGTTGAAATTCTACTAAAGACCATCCACCTTTTCTCTGTTCAAACATGATATCTGTTGATGAAATGAGAATATTGATTTATTTTGGCCAAAGACAGTGCAAATTTACATACATTTAATTTTTTTGCCTTCTCTCTATGCCCAAGACACCTTTTAGAAATGTGAAAAAGCATTTGGAAAGATTGTAAGTCTCTTTCTACTCAAAAAAGTGCACCTAAACCTATTATGAAATCCATCAAAGATCATCTCATATTGCTTTTGAATATCACTTCAGTTTTATGCACTACTTGTCATGGAGAAAGATGTGGAGCTTCAGCATATTTCAGTGAAATGCCAGCTGAGTGCATTTAAGAAACTAATAATTCTACTCAACCTATTCAAACTATTTGGTGCTGTCTGGCTCATACCAGCACCTTGGTCTGTACACAGAAATGAACAGTTACAACTATAGGTCACTGAATGTTGATGAGAGATGATCCCATTGGCCTCCCCAATTCATATTTCATTCCTCATTTACCATCTGCTGAAGCTTCAGTGTCCTTTTCAAAGATATCTTTGGGCACCCTTATTGCAGCTCTATTCTCCTTGATCCACATCAGAAAGAAATGTCTCTAGAAAAACCCTGAGTTAACAGAGGCCTCTAAATAGCATCACTGGCACTTGGGAATGAATGAAGGCACCAGTCAAATGACCGAACTGAACTGTCATATCTCTTATGATACAGATATGCATGCTAGAGCATAGCTTTCCACCTCAAATGTGAATCCAGGTGCAGTGCTTCCTCTAGTAAATGGAGTAATTGGATCTTCTGGTTCAGAGGCTTTAAATAAACACAGTGAGCTTTTCATAGCAGCACTATACAGAATCATTTTAAGTTTTTGTACAAAAAAAGTGAAATGTTCCTTATTCTCCTGCTGGAGGGAAACTTTTGGAGGAAAAATATATTTACCCACAACTGGATTGTGCTTATAACAGCAGAGGAATCAAAAGGACAGTATTTTAAAAATATAAATGTGCTATAGAAGAGATTTGGTTTTAGAACAAATGCAGCTGATTTTCCCTTCTTCTCATCATAATAAGGTCCAGATGTACTGTCCAGATGATGTTAGCATCATCATCAGTCTCAATGTTAGTTAAGGTGTTCTGTCAATTTTTTTTTTTTTTTCCCCACTGTATCACTTCTAGTGGTGAAAAAATATCAACAGGATATGGCAAAAAAGAAGAAACAAAATCACCGTTAGCTGTTTTTTGTAAATGGTGTATATATTGATTTTCCTTTGATACCATATCCAACTGCACTATAAAAAGTGATCAAATGCTGATGCAGTGTGGAATTTTTTGTAATGGAAATAGATTTATTTTTTTAAGGCCCTTCTATTATAGGTTAAGTTATGAAAAAAGCTGTCAGCTTTACAAGAGGAAATAGAAGGTAAGTCACAGTAGCCACTAGATTTAAAATCTTTGGTATGCAACTAAAATGCTATGTTCTTTTGACAGATCTGGGAAATTTTAGCGGTCGGACAAGAAGTGCTGTCTCTGTACGTGAAGGTCAAGGAGTTGTTCTGATATGCTCCCCTCCACTACATTCACCAGGTACAGTAGGCTTCAGCTTGTATGCATGCTGGTTCTTTACAGTTTACTCACTGTTGGATGCTCAGTATTTTATAAACAACATGTATTTGACTTCAGAACTTGAAAAATGAAAAATCTACCATTCTTCTAATAATTTTTGGAGTAGCAAAAGAGTAATTAAAGCTTGTTACTGCAAATGCCACTGAATAGCAGCAGAATTTCTGTTACAAGATTGTCTTATTCCCAGTAAAAAACTTCAGTGTAACAATAGTGTCTCTGATGCCTTAAGGTCACAGATTTCTTTTAGAGTTTAGAAGTCTTTGGAAGTTGTTCCATATGTCAATGTCAGGATACTGTTGTCGAATAGAAATTATCTTAGGATTTTGGTTGCTTTCTCTTGCTGTTAGTTTCCAGTACAACTGCATAATTTCTAGAAGTCATAAATATCATCAATATCATGAAATGTCTGAAGATTCCCAATGGAAAGTGTAGATATTTCAGAGAGGTTACATTGTTGTTTTTCAAATTGGCACTCCTGCAATATCTGCAGATAGCAAACGCATCTTTGTATTTGCATATTATATAAAACCTGAATACAGAATATCTTGGGGTTTGATAGATCACAGAATCACAGAATAGTAGAGTTTGGAAAGGACCTCTGGAGTTCATCTATTCCAACCGTCATGCCAAAGCAGGTTCACCTAGGGCAGCTTGCACAGGAACATATGGAGGTGGGTTTTGAAAGTCTTTAGAGGAGACTCCACAACCTCTCTGGGAAACCTGTTCCAGTGCTCTGTCACCCTCACAGTGAAGTTTTTCCTTATGCTGAGGTGGAACTTCCTGTGTTCCAGTTTGTGACCATTGTCCCTTGTCCTGTTGCTGGGTGCCACTAAAAAGAGACTGGCCCCATCTCCTTGACACCCACCCTTCCGGTATTTATAAACATTTATAAGATCCTGTCTCTTTTGAACTGGTGAGCCCTGAACTGAACACAGTACTCCAGATCTGGTCTCACTAGGGAAGAATAGAAATGGAGGAGACCCTCAACCTGCTGGCCACACTCCTTTTTATGCATCCCAGGATACCATTGGCCTTTTTGGCCACAAGGGCAGACTGCTTTCTCATGGATAACTTATTGTCCACCAGGACTCCAAGGTCCTTCACTGTGGAGTGGCTTTCCAGCTAGTCTACCCCAAACCTGTGCTAGTGCATGGAGTTATTCCTCCCCAGGTGCAGGATTCTACATTTGTCCTTGTCGAATTTCATGAGGTTCCCCTCTGCCCAACTCTTCAGTCTGTCCAAGTCTCACTGAATGTCAGCACAGCCTTCTGGTGTGTTAGCCACTCCTCTCAGTTTTGTAACATTAAGTTGTTGATAGATGCAGTACAGTCTACCCTTTTCCTCTTTGGGAAATGAGGTCTGTACTGAGGGGATTTTTAATTCCTCCAAATTTGATCCCTGGAAAAAAGTCACATTGCAGATGAAAGAACTGCAGAAAAGAAAATCTGCTATGAGTTTCTGTCAGAGGAATGTGTTCAATTTTTGTTTAGTCTGGAATTACTGTTATTACTGTATTACAATTTTCAGTGTAATTAGCACTTGTTATCTTCTAGCCATCTCTCTGCTTTTCTCTCATCTGAGTACATCCTCTTGTTATGGTTGCCTTTGTAATCTATTTCTGAGTTTGTCAGTACAGTCTCTATGAGATGAAGTTGAGTACCTGATGTTAAGGCTTGATTATGTGAAGTAGACTGAGAAGAAAAAGACATAGGCAGAAAAAGTGAGACATAGTTTAAACACCACTGCTGAATTTGATTTCCCCAAACAAACTGAGATTGTAAGAATAGATGGGCATCAATAGTGTGGGCATCAATAATGAAGTAATTGTACACCTTTTAACAGTTGTCATTCCACAAAATGCACCCAACATGTTATTAAAGTGGTTATAATATTTTCCCTAAAATTATGCTTTTATACTTTTATTTAGACAGATTCCAATGCAATGTTATACTGTAACACACACATTGTCTGATGGTGAAAAACTAGTATCTTCTGTTTTCATCAGTGAGACAGTGAAACCCCTGCTGTGAAAACTACTGTGCTCACAGACAGTGTTCAGTTGGTTTAGTTTATATTGTTTGAGCACTGGCATAGTATACCAGCAGGAAAATTACTTCCAGAAAAATATTTTGAGCCTCTGTTGTCATAATTTTGTCACCATAGTTATGCCAGGAAGGGTTCTGCAGTGTAGAGGAGTAATCACCGAAAGCTGAAAAATTGCATTGATATGCAGATGTAAACCTTATGTAAATGGGAAAGAGACTTGGCCTCCCTTTCTTTTGTTTGCCATGTAATGCAGAATCACATGCAATTTCCCTCCATCTTTTCCTGCTTGGAAAATAGTGAGGGGCTGTAAGTCCTTGTGGTATGACAATAGGACTGCAAATGGTATTAGTACAGTGGCTGGGGTCTCCTGGGAAAGGGGAATCCTACCTCCATAAGCCTTCTAGAAAACTCCACACCTGGTGATTTTTCAACAATAAATCATTTCACAAAGCTCTGGAAATATGGTACAATAAATTAATGTAAGTTGACAGTTTGTGAAAAATAATTTTGAACGAAATCACAATTTTTAAGGGGGAAGTGTGTGAATTAATTCTGAAATTAAGCAGCAAATATGAAACTTCTATTCCAGATACAAAGGTCTTCTGCAGAGTAGTTAAACTTCAAGGATTTCTATGCAGGATCATATAATTTTTTTTTTTTTTTTTTTTTTAAGTATTCGATTTCTGGATAGTCCATTTTAGTTTCGGTGTCTGATTTGTAAAGATGCTTCTGTCTTCTGAATAGTCCTAAGAAATTTCATCACTTTAAATCACCTGGGAGATAAACTTTCAGGTGATTACTAAGATATTGTTGTGGATATATTGAAGTTAAGGACTATTTAAAGAATGTTTGAAATGTGTGAACATCTATCATTAACAAGACCATGAGTTATGGGGATGGTTTTGATGATAGAGAATTTTTTGTGGATGAAAATTACAAGCTCCACTATATTGATTTATTCACATTGATCAGCACCTTTAGAAATAATTTTCACTTACTTATACCAGGAGATAAATCCATGATACAATATCAAACCTAATCATTCTCCACAACCTCATAAACAATTCGTCCTTTGACAGAATCCCATTCCTCAGTCTCTGAAGTCAACTTGCCTAAGAACTTCAGGAAGGAGCCCTTTTAGAAAATGTCAGTATTATCATGGGACAGCTGACTTAATGAAAGAACACTTTATTAAAAGGGGTATAGGTTTACTAACATGTTTTCAAACTGAAAATAAAGTACATACTCTTGATTGAATAATACCTACATTCCATTATTCTGAAACAATTCCAGAAAAATCTGAAAATCTTTACAAAGCACCACTGACTGAAAAAATACTACACTAATTTCTTTTGACAGGAATTTAATCAGAATACAAATTTATTTCTGTTTATTAATACTGTGATATATTATCAAGTGGTAATGCAATAAACACAAACTTCTGATATATATAGATTATTCATGTAGCTTTTCATTAGATTGTTGTTCAAGTATTTTACAGAAGAAATAAGGAAAAAAAAAAAAACCTCCATGAAAAATATTCAGAATATTTGCATTGCAGATTCATATGAGATAATTATTTCTTGGTTTTAATAAATAAGTTTGTTGTTATAATCACCTTTGCTGAGAAATAGCTGAGCAGTAAAATGAGGGAGTTTTTGGGAGACACATTATACTCTCTCACATTCAACATAAAAGCTTTTGTGCATTCATTATGACAAAGAGCCAGTGGCAGATTCTCACCTCCTGCTTTTCTGATACCATCACTCCAAAGAAATGCTGCCTCTGACTTCACTGGGATTCCTGTACCACTTTAATGAGTCTACTTCAGAAGTTTTTCCATTAGGTTTTTTTTGTTGCAAATCCTTAAGTTGACCTTTGTGAAATGGATTAACTGTGCGTAACTGGATTATCCATAAACATAATATTTAGTACATTTTTTTTTTCTTCAGTAAACATAACATTTGATTCTTCCTCACACCCTTTTTTTTTTCCTCCAAAATGTGTTTCCTAGACAGTTAACTCCTAGGTACTCTTGCTAAGGAGAGGTTCATTGGTTACCAACTGTATAACTAACAAGCTTTGTTTGAGATCTCCATTTTACTGGGTTTTGCCATAAACAGGATTATGGCTTTTCATTGTGGTATTCTAAAGGGTATAAATATAGGGGTTTATTCAGTCATTTAATCATCTTAATTACAAGGTTTACCATAGCAAGTTTAAAAATGAATGGAAGATTTCATCCAGATTTTCATGTTTCCTCAGAATTAATATTTTCAGCTGAGCTTTTCAAGGCTTTTATTCAAAGCTTTCAGTGTGAGCTTAATAGAGAATGACGATTCCCATTGTTAGAAAGAGAGCAGTGCTGAGGCACGCAGGGGAAGGCAGATGTGTGCTCCCTCCTGCCTCAAAGGAACACTGCCGTCTGGAGGGAACACTGCTGCATAATCTTTCCACAGCATGTAACATCTGTATAGATGTTAAACTATAACCTTTTTTTATCTCTTTCTAAATGACAGAGCTCATCTTACCCAGTTTGAAAACTGTGTTATAGGATGTATCTTTTATGTTATCACTTTAGTGTTATAAATCTGTAATTTTCATGAGAAATGCTTCACCAAACATGATTAATGTCAATGCTATAGGGATCACAGTCCTGCCCATGCATCTTCCGGATGTCTGCATAGTGTGCTGCTAAACTAGCAGGCGGCTAAAATAAAACTCTTTCTACCAAGATCCAGGAGGTTTTGTACTGTTCTTGTTTCCTACACGGTTGTCCTAGTCCTCATATTAATTGTAGAAAGTCATGTCAAATAACATTTTTTGAAGTTGTTCTGAGCTCCTGTTTGTGTGTACTTTGGATATACATAGAAAACCACTTTAGAAGTAAACACAAACCAATCACTCTCACTGCTCACGGTATGAAAAGTGAATCTGAAAGCTGAATTTGCATTAGAATTTCAGCTTTGGACTGCAGCTGCACTACAAGTAGGAAACCAAGTCCAAGTGTAATGCAGTCTCTAGTTAGAACTCCCCTGGTTAGGTGCACACTGCACAAATTATACATAGTAAGTGTAAAGCAGGCTCTAAATGACCTCATTTGACTACAGAGTTGTTAGGAGTAGACTTCTCCAGGCAAATTAGTAAAGAAATATTTGGACTAGATTTCACTTAGTATGCCTATCAGGTTAGGACACAGAAAATTCTGTTTTGAAGGCATCTATACACCCTGTGGCTCTCCATTTACAAAGCTGGTTTTTGTGAATGCAACTCACAGATGTCTAACATCACATATGAAGGTCACAAGGTTATCTTAAGGCTGTGGATTCAGTCCCAGGATCGAGGCACCTAATGGTGGTGATCCAGTGCATAACATTAGAAAACTTCTGCATTTATATGGATCTAGCCATTACCAGTTTCTTCAAAATTATAGGAAGCCGCTATGAACTTAGATTTCTGAATCTCCACCTCTCTCCAGATATGACCATATCTCCATTCATGGTTACTCAGACCACACAGAGTAAAGCAGAGGCTTTCTTAGAGGAACGCATGCAAAAAGCTGCAATCAGGGCATGCGGGAGAGCGTGCAGGGAGGAGTATAAAGTGTCTCCCAAAAACTCCCTCATTTTACTGCTCAGCTATTTCTCAGCAATGTAGGGGAGTCCTGTTGGTGGTTATCACAGTCTTGGAAAGATCTCAGCCATGGTCTCCATCCAGTATAAGGTCACACGCTCAGCACTTCTCAAGGTGCATGTGAGAACTCAGACAGAGCACCCATGGAAACATGCATCTCTCCAGGTCACAGGCTGCAAAGAATGTCCCAGCCTTGAATTGGCAGTGAGTGGCAGTGATGAGAACTGCTGCGTGCGCTGTGAACAGGTGGATCTCTGCTGTGTGGCAGAGTTCCAAATGAAGGTGAAAGGCTAAGGAGCATGAGGGAGACTGAACAGAAGATAGACTGGTGGACCCAGGCTCTGCCCTCCTTGAAACAGAAATGGGAGCACCCATCAGAAAGCACACAGCATCAGGGGACCTTGTACCCTGCTCCTGTCAGATCAGAGGCAGTATCCTGGATGAGAGGAATAGACAGAGGTAAGTTCATGGTTGAGGCAGCAGATGAACTCCTTCCTTGCCTACCTCACCCCACCTAGGTGACACTGAAAAGCAGATAGAAGACTCTGGTTGAGAAAGACCAGACAAATGGTGATGTGGTTGATGGGCGACCTACACCAGAGGTATGTCCACAATCAGATAAGCCTACTGCTCCTATCATAACAAAATCCACAAGAAAAAAAAAAAAAAAAGAAGGGTTATAGTTGTAGGCAACAGCCTTCTGTGAGGAACAGGGGATCCAATATGATGGGTAGACCTTCCTCACAGGGAAGTCTCCAGTCTCCTGGGAGCCCAGATTGAGGATGTCACTAGGAAACTTCCAATCTTTGTATCGTCCTCAGACTATTACCCATTACTGATCTTCCATGTAGGTGGTGAGCAGGCTGAGACTAGTCGTCCAAGAACAATCAAAAGAGATTTTAGAGCCTCAGGACAGCTGGTTCAGGGAATCTGGAGCACAAATTATCTTCTTTCAGTTGCAGGCAGTGACACTGGAGTGAATAGGCAGATACAGGCTAATAATATATGGCTCCATAGCTGGTGTCACTGTAACAATTTTGGCTTTTTTGACAATCGGATAACCTATACAACACCAGGCTTGCTGGTGTCATAAAGGAGACACATTTCTCAAAGGTGGAAACAGGTCTTTGCACAAGGGATTGTGGGACTGATCAAGAGGGCTTTAAACTAGATTTGAAGGGGGAAGAGGAGTGTATCCAGGCTTGCTAGAGATGCCCATGGATATCATAGCCCAGCACTTATGGGGCAGCCTGATGGCATTTTTGAGAACCAGAAGGTCTTCCACCCCCCAAGGGCAAAAATGATACACTCCACCTCCTCTCTGAAATGCTTATACACCAATGCATGCAACACGGGGAATAAGCAAGAGGAATTGGCAATCTGTGTTTGGTTGCAGGCTGAAAGGATGACCTGGGGAACTACAGACCTGTCAGTCTGACCTCAGTGCCATAAATTGTTCTTCACCCATTTTAATTCATTATGGGAGCATGATGTTGGCTAATGGAAACAGGACACTTTAACAGTGTTAGAAAATAATTGGTAACTGTACCAGACAGAAAAGTTTATTTAATAAACCCTTAATATGTCATATAAAGAAGATAAGATGGCACAACTTCTCTATCACATGATCACAAGTGATCATAATGGACATATAATATGTTTCAAAAACACTGTTTTGAGAGCTACATATATCAACTAACCAAGTTAACTCTCATGAGTTGAAGGGTTACTGCAATTCACTCTTGAACATTAGTATATTTTTGTGTTTATTTGACTTTTACTGAATGCTAACAAAGATTAAACTTTGCCTTTCAATAATGAGAGAAAAAATTCCATAGATCATCTCATTTTTTCAGCCACATTTTTCCCTGGAAAAAATTGGAAAGGTATTTCCCTCTTGCATTCTCTATCACTTTTACTAGACTGATTTTCAAACTTTCTTGTCTAGTAATTCTAAATCCCATGTGTGCTATCACTAAAGTGAATGTCCATAGCCCCTGCCACAGCTCTGTATAGGAATCTGTATTCTTTACCTGTGCAACTGATTGATGACTACGCCTGTAGTTTTCATTATGGAATGAATAAACACAATTAACTTTTTTTTTTTTTCTTCTGTGGTCTTTTCATTACTCAATACATGAGCAGTAATTTTGCTGCTGACTTCCCTGGAGCACTTTGCAAGGTTTCCTTCCTCAGTCTTGTTGAATGAATGCATCTGAGGATATGAAATTTAGGAGTTTGGGAATGACAGAATTTTCTGTAGGGTAGCACTGTAACGGCTATACTTACCAATGAGGACTCACTCCCAGTCAGTTCAAAATGTGTTGTTATTAGATTTTAATTACATTTTAATGATCTGCATGTACCGCAAGTTCTAGGCAATGTCTATATAGTAGGCATATGGATAAATAATTATTTTTTATTTAAACTTTCTTGACATAGAAGTCTAGATTTTCTCTCTCTTCTTTTTTTTTTTTTTTTTTTTAATAATTTGAAATGTAATACATGAACAGAAATGCATTACTGGTCCAGCTGTCGTAAATTCTCCCAAGGAGCTTGTAATTTGGTATTTTTGTAAAAAAAATAAATCCATATGTTATTGCTGTTGATAAATCATCCCCACCCCATTAAAAACACTAATAATTCTTTCAAAAATATGCTAAGGTACACTAGAAACTGAAAATTTAGTGTCCCTAAAACCCACTGGATCACTCACTGGAGCTATTCTTCCCCGCAGGGACTATGAAAATGTATTGAAAGAAAGCTGGTTGACCTTGGCCAATTAAGGCAGTGCATAATATTGGGATGAATGGGCAGCCCTGACAGGGCTCTGCTTAAGAGGTGTGTGCTATAGTTTAACAGCCACAATATTGTCAACAAATATTACCCCAGCTGCCAGTTCAGGAGAATCAAAGTGAAAGGAGACACAAAGAGAAGTAGGAGGAAGTGTGGGACATTAATTAATTTTAAAAATGCATTGAGTATGTTAGCCCTCAGGCTCATGCTCTACTGACTTTCAGGCACCAGCCTTATGTGGCTATTTGTCTACAGCTTGACAAATGGGACAATACTAATGAAAAGTTTCTGCGGTGGGAAAGCTCCTCTTCCCTAGAGATAAGTTACTAGCCTGATACTGAAATGTCTCAACAAATTAGACATAACTATCAGGAACTCCTCAGTCTAGTGATTAAAAAAGACAGTATTGTCCTGCCAGGTTTAACAGAAATGTATGTTCACAGTATCACAACCACACTTCTGCAACTAGGTACCACTGCAAAGGTACCACTTAAAGTAGGAAACAATATTGCAAAAACTTTTCCTGTGGCACAGGCTATATAACTCCTAAATTATAAGGAGCCCAACCATAATAGATTTAAGACTGGAATAACATAAAACGGTTACAGTCACAGAGGTACAGGTCTCTTGCAGAACTGACCCTCTCATAATAGCTGTCCTATTAGAATCCAGTTGCTATTTAATTCTGATGTTTTACTAAGCTGGCTAGAAGAATATCATTTTACAAACATGTCAACTAGTTAAATGTCAGCAAGGCTATTTTGTTTAAGATATAAAATTCCTAATTAATCCCAATTATCTCTCTACTTCATACCACAGAGAAGAATAGAGTGAGAGTGCACAGGTTAATCAATGCAACTAAGCGTAAGAAGCCAGCAACACAATGCTGATCAGACAGCTGAAACATGAGGAAACACAAGAAAGAGATGAGAAATTGTTAATTTCTAATGGTCTGGGCTCTAGATTTTTCTCTCCTTTACCATTGTGGGGAAATTGTAAAGGATTGAAAAATAGATTAAAAGGTTTCAGAAAATGCAATTCTTCCCAGATTAGGCATGATTAACTGAATGCAACAATGATACTGGTAGAGATGACTGCTGAAAATGTTAGGAGATCATTCTTGATCCATAAGGAGAGAACTTTGGACTGAGCTGATCTGAGTTCTATAAGATGCTATTAACAAGTTTCCCTGCATAATAAAGTCAGTTATTTCTTATTTTGTAAGTACAATATGAAAGTGAACTTACAACCATTTGAAGTGATACAATGCCTAATGAGACATAGATTTTTATACAGCCTTATTTAATCAGTTCAGGAAGATGATTCCAAATAAATGAGGCAGTAGGAAAACAATTCTAGTTGGGATATCTAGTATTCATTTTCCTTTTTCAAAGGGAAAGCTAGAAATTGGGTAGAATTATATGTCTGGGTGTATTTATGTTCTTTTTTTCCTAACCAATACAGTTGTAATTGGCATGAAGGTAGTTATAACTTAGCAGTAAATATGCTAAGGGCAATTGCTTGGATTTTTCAAGCAGAAAATGACTGAATAGATAAAAGCATAATATCATAGACTTCATACCAAAAATATGAATTATTACAGACAAATCCAAACCCTGTGCAACAGCACATGTGCATGCTTTATCTTCTGACAACCAAAGATATTTTCCAGAGCAATGAGAGTGGAAAAGTGACTTCTTTTTGATCATGATGTTGCCTCTTAACAATGTAATAATTAATACCACATTTAATTCTGGTAATTCAATTGCCCAATTCTATCTCCTGTGTTCTCATGCTATGTTCCAATATTGTTAAAATCATTGCTGATGGCTTCATTAGACAGCTAATACAATTCCTGTTGTGTTGATGCTATTACTCTAGAGTGGAGAATCTGTAACTGGAAAATTTCACTTAAATTATTGGTTTACTGAAGCGTTAATTTCCATGGTATTTTCCTCTTTCAATAATTAAGAAAGTCTTCAATGGGAGACTGCAGGAATAAAAATTCAGGAAGAAGAAGCAATAGTGGAAAGAAGGTTATAAGTAAATGAAATGTTTGGCTCAGTTTGGCTTTTTCTGCAAAACCACAAGATCCTTTAGGAGTTTGGCAAAGTACCATGTTGTTTCAATCTATTTTCAACTCTGCCAAATGAAAGATGGAAGGAACACTAGCCATTTTACAGAGGGTAACAGGATGATCCACAAGGAAAATTTCAAGAAAAGACTAAAATTGCTCTGATTTACAGTCCAGATCTTGTGGCTTTACAACATCATACTTTATGCTTAAAAGTTAAAGGACTTTGAAAAACATAATTAGTCTTCTGTAAACTCTTCACATACTCAGCACAAGATGGATCAGAATTGCTTGTTGTTTGCATTACTTTAATAATGATATTTCTTTTAGAAAAAATATAATCAGGGAAAGCTGGACAAACATTTTCTTTTCCCATGTGTTATGTATATATAATATGACGTATCAGGTGTCATTTTGACTG
Organism: Ceryle rudis; assembly: GCA_033439905.1. Lineage (NCBI taxonomy): Eukaryota > Metazoa > Chordata > Aves > Coraciiformes > Cerylidae > Ceryle > Ceryle rudis. The sequence goes on from JAAGNO010024449.1 coordinate 28,019, forward strand.
CTATTGCTGAGGTGTTGAGGAGGAGAGTTTATAATCATGGGACACTGCCCTAGGCTGAAAGACAACAGAAGGCTATGTATTATCTCTAAATAACAATTATGTGACAAGTACAAGATGGATGGAAGCAGTTTAGTGGGTTTCCAGTAGTGCAGAACAATGTGCAGAGGGACTCAACAGTGTATTGTCTGTATGTAGAAACAGGTAAGAGTCTTTACATTGTTAAATTTTAAATGATTGATTGTTGCTGATGTTATTTTTAGCGATTTGTACAACATGGTTGAGCAGCATTATCAACATTCTAGGGCAGCTTCCTAATGTGGCACGTATCTTCCTCTTCATCTACACTTCTGAGTTATTTTTTAATTAAGGTGAAAAAAACCATCTGTCACTGTCATTCTTATTACTTAAATATTGTCTTTTGGGAGCTATAAATTTGGGTTTCTGTAGTTCTCTGAAGCAAATATTCGTATGTTTCATTGTGTTCAGAAAGATGTAATGGATGATCCATTCCTCAGTACATTTATGCCTAGAAAATATTCCAAGAAGAAGCTGAGCACTAGATCTCGAGCATTTGAGCATGTGTTTTACAGTGCTAAATTTATTTTTTTTTGTGAACATTTGAAAATCAAATTCAGAGAGAGGATGAGAGGGTTGCTACCCATCTCAGATGTTAATCTACACTGCTCCTATTATCATTGATAATAATTGATAATAATTTCTGTGTGTTTTGGGGAATTTCCTTAGATGTAAAAAGAGATACCGTGGAGAAGATGAGAAAAAAATTATCTATTAGTAGAGATTTGACTTCGACTATGGCCTGATTCATGACTGATAGAAAGTTACTTCCTTCCATGGTCGTCAGTTTTCCCATATAAAAGTGATGTTAATGGTACTGCCTTTGATTTGAGACCTTAGGATAATAAATATCAGAGGAGCAAAGGAGCAGGCCCAAGGAAGATCCATCAGTCATATCATGCCATGGTGGAATTCAACAAACACTGACCTGTAGGTAGACACAGCAAAAGCCTTTAAATTTACATTAAAAGACCTATCAAAAGACTATAAAGCAGAGAGGGAGCAGAGTGTATTTCAAGTTCAATATATGCAGCCATACAAAGGCAACTCTATGGACTCTGAGTACCTAGTTTTTGCCAGTATGACAACTGCATGTAAAAAAGTGGTAGTAGAAAAGATCATGTTTTAAAGTATGAACTGGAACTGCATTAGTCTTTTATTTTCATTTCTGCACCCAGAAACCTGAAACTAAATCTTGTTAAATAAATCTTTCTGCTACTACTAATCCTTTCTGGCATTAGGAATCAAGGTGAGTGAAGGATAAAAGTAAACTCCTTGAATGACTGCTACTCTGATAATTGCAGTACTAGTATTTTCAGCCAAATTACAGAAGGTTCTGTTGCTAAGTGATGATCCAAAAAAAGCTAGGGGTGAAAATATTTTGCATCTTTCAACCTAAAAAGAGATAACGTCACTCTTGCCCTTGACAGAGTGATATTCCACAAATTTTAATTGTTATGGTCCTATAATTACTTTTTTTTTTTTTTCTTTTATGAATGTCCTAGTTATAGAATCATCGAATCATAGAATGGTAGATGTTGGAAGGGACCTCTGTAAATCATCAAATCCAACTCCCCTGCCAGAGCAGGATCACTTAGGACAGGCCACATAGGAACAGATCCAAGTGGGTTTTGAAAGTCTCTAAAGAAGGAAACTCCACAACATCTCTGCGTAGCCTGTTCCAGAGTCCTGTCACCCACACAGTAAAGTTTTTCCTCATGTAGAAGTGGAACTTCCCGTGCTTCACCTTGCTACCATTATCTCTCGTCCTATCACAGGGCACCACGGAAAAGAGACTGGACCCTGCTACTTGACACCCACCCTTCTGATATTTGTAAACATTAATAAGATCCACTCTCTGTCTTCTCTTATTCAGGCTAATCAGCCCCAGGTCTTTCATCTTTTCCTTAGAGATGCTCCAATCCCTTAATCATCCTCATAGCCCTCTGTTGGACTGTCTAGTATTTCCCTGTACATCTTGAATTGGGGAGCCCACAACTGGACACAATACTCCTGATGTGGTCTCACTAGGACAGAGTAGAGGAGAACCTCCCTGTGACCTGTTTGTCGTGCTCTTCTTTATGCACCCCAGGATACCATTGGCCTTCTTGGCCACAAGGGCACATTGCTTTCTCATGGATAACTTATTGTCCACCAGGACTCCTCTGTGGAGCTGATTTCCATTAGGTCTACCCTAACCTGTACTGGTGCTTGGTGGTATTCCTCCTCCCATGTAAGACTCTGCACTTGCCCTTGTTGAACTTCATTTGATTCCTCTTTGCCCATCTCTCCAGTCTGTTCAGATCTCGCTGGATGGCAGCACAGATTTCTGGTGTGTCAGCCACTCCTCCCAGTTTAGTATCATCAGCAGACTTGCCGAGGGTACACTCTGTTCCTTCATCCAGGTCACTGATGAAGATGCTGAATAAGACTGGACCCAATATTGAACCCTGAGGAACTCCCTAGTTACAAGCTGCCAACTGGAGTCTGTCCTACTGATCACAACACTCTGAGTTCTACTTTTGAGACAGTTCTCAACCCATCTCATCATCTACTCTTTTGACCCACACTTCCTGAGCTTACTTACAAGGATATTATGAGACACAGTGTCAAAAACCTTGCTGAAGTCAAGGTAGACAACATTCACTGCTCTTCCTGAATCTACCCATTCAGTCACACCATTGTAGAAAGCTGATTAGTCAGATGTGACTTCCCTTTAGTAAATTCATGCTGGCTACTGTTGATAAGCTTCTTTTCTTCCATGTGCTTAGAGATGATATCTAGAATAAACTGCTCCATCACATTTCCATAGATGGAGGTGAGGTTGACTGGTCTGTAATTTCCAGGGTCTTCCATCTTGTCCTTTTTGAAGACTGGAGTGACACTGGTTTTCCTCCAGTCCTCAGGAACCTTTCCCATTTCCCATTATCTCTCAAAAATGATGGCAAGTGCTAGTGCAACAACATCAGCCAGCTCCCTCAGCACTTGTGGGTGCAGCCCATCAGGGCCCAGGGATTTGTGTGTGTTCAGTTTACTCACATGATTTCTAACCCGATGCTCATCGACCAGCGGAGAGTGTTCTTCCCTCCAAACTATGTCTCTTACTGGGTCTGGGATTGCTGAGGGCTGGTCTTAGCAGTGAAGACTGACGCAAAGAAGGCATTCAGTAACTCCACCTTCTCTGAATCTTCTGTCACCAACGCTCCCACCTCATTCAGCAGTGCGCCAACAAATGCCTTCAAAACATTACTCTATTGATATCATTGTAGTACTTATAAAATGAAATTTCATGTAATGCAGGAGCCCACTTGGGTGAAGGATTCTGGGCTTCATTGCAGGTAACAATGCTCTGGAGTATAGGTTTTCATTATGCTCACCCCTGCAGCAGACTTAGGTAAGACGTAATATATCAGGCCAGAGTAGCTATCACACCAATGCCATTAAAATGTAGGGAAAATCAAGTATCATAGTATGATCAGAGACCAAAGGAGATGTAAACTGTGAAGGAGAAAAAAGGATAAAAAAAACCTTATTTTGAATTCTGTTCAAATTTTTCCAGAGCAAGTAATTTCCACATACATATATTCTAGATAGTGATGTGTCTTCCTGAACATTAAATATAATCATTATATTACAATGTCACGCTTTTCATATAAATACAATAGTTAGTCATTACCACAGAACTCTTATTAATTCAAATTTTTTTAAGAAATAATCAACTTGTGTTACATTCAAGACATTTCCATCATGGAAAAAAAAAATTTCTCTAATAATAAGCTATCCAAATCAGAGTTTTCCAGTGATTAATCTGTTAGATCAGTGATTATAACTGCACAGGTTTGTTTAAAACTGTTAAAATGTTCATCAGTATGGGAAAAAGAATTCCAGAACTGATCCTTTTGATCATGTCTTGCAGTCAGTTTTTAATCCTTTCAAGGCACAAGAAGTTAATTTTGAGGTTATTCCAATTCTTTTTATTCAGCATCTTCATTAATAAAACATGGAGTCTAGGTATGTTACAGAAACTTTGCTGGTGTTTTTCAATAAAAAGAAAAATATACTGGGTTAGTTTAACTAGATTTATTTTCTTCCAATATTGTTAATTATATCTCACTTTTTAAACTGGATGTTAATCAATTCACACATCTGTCATTGAATTATTTAATGGAAGAATGAAGCTGATGAACTTAAAATGAGATGGGTCTTCCTGATTACCCTTTCTAATGCTGGAACAAAATTACCTTTAATTTTTGTCTTTGTAAATTACAAATCATAGAATCATAAAATAATTTAGATTGGAAAAGACCCTTAAGATCACTGAGTCCAATGTCCCTAAGCACTGTATTTATATGTCTTCTAAACACCTCCAGGGATGGTGGCTCAACCACTTCCCTGGAGTCTGTTCCAATGCTTAACAAAAATTTTAGTATACAAATTTTTCCTATTATCCAACCTAAACCTTCCCTGGCACAACTTAAGGCCATTTTCCTTGTCTTATTGCATGTTACTCCAGGGAACAGACTGATCCCCACCTCACTACAACCTCCTTTCAGGTAGTTGTAGAGAGCGATAAGGTCTCCCCTCAGCCTTCTTTTCTTCAGGCTAAACAGCTCCAGTTCCCTTAGCCACTCTCCGTATGACTTGTGCTCTGGACTCTTCACCAGCTTCATTGCCCTTCCTTGTACACACTTCAGCATTTCAATGTCTTTCTCATACTGAGAGGCCCAAAACTGAACATAGACTTCAAGGTGCAGCTTCACCAGTGCTGAGTACAAAAGGATGATCACTTCCCTATTCCTGATGGACATAGACATTTCAATAGTTCTATAAAGTTAGTAGTACTGATTACAAGAGATGCATTGCTAATCCTTAAATTCTGAATTAAGTTGTTTGGTATTACTTATTTAGACTGTTTAACTTCATTGCTTTTTACCATCCACTTTTTTTTTTTGCTTTTCATAGATAGTAGCATTATACAGTGACATCTGCATTACCTGATACATGATAAAACACAGAACATCCACTTATAGCGAGCATTTAGGAACTTTCTACACAATTATTGATTTCTATTCCTACCTAATAATGAGATGAGTATCAATAGTAGAGCTGTTAGAATTATTTTATTTACTTTCAAAAGATTTTTAAAACTTTCTATTTGTAGTTCTCCTGCCTTGTGGTCAGAATTTTCTCTTCCCATTTTTTTTTTCTTCCATAAAAAAAATATTTCAATCCCAACCACAACTTAGTTTCCACCAACTGCCTTTTTTCCATAAATGTGCACCATTTTAACATTTTCTTTACTTAAATAAGACAACAATATATATTGACGAATTGGCCTTAAATTCTGAAATTATAGCATGCCCAAACATTCCTTTAAATGAAAAGGTTACTGAGAATACAGTAAAACATTAAATTTGTAGGCAATAAGATGATAATGAGGTGTTAAGAATCAACCAATACAGTTTTGTCAAGAAAAAAATCATATCAAATTTGAATTGTTTTCTTTCAAAGTGTGAGTGCCCTAGTGGAAAGAAAGGTATATTTATCATTTATGAATGACTCCTATCTGCAAAAGGTTACAATCGCTGGATGAGAATTCAAAATAATGAGTACATTACAGAAATTGTTTGAAATGATTCACATGAAATTCAGCAAAATGAAGATTACTATACTTACCAGTGATCAAATTTAGGGACAGATTAAAGGGAAATAAGTGATTAAACATCATTCTTCCTTAAGAAAAAATACAGCTATTACAGAAAATGGAATACTTAATAAATAAGAAAATAAAATTGCATACTTTGATTCTAGGACATGCTAAATCTACTGATACCTATATAGTACATGAGACTATTATTCCAATTATCCATAGTGTTAATGTCTCAAATATAATGCTGTGTCCAACTTTGAGTCCTACAGTATAGAAAGTAGAAAAGCAGTAGGGATGAAAACAAACTAAGCAGAGGATTCGAACTCATGACTTCTAAGGAAAGCTGAAGAGGTTTGGCAGATCTAGCTGTAAAAAAAAGAACATGATACAATGTCCTTACAGTTTAATGGTAAAAGTTTAATACAGATCATCAATAAAGTGTTTTCAATACTTTCAGTATGGCAAATTGAATAAGTAATAAACAGCATTGAAAAAAAAGGAATTATACAAAGATATTAAGAAAAGTTGTCTAATTATTAACTCAGCAATGAAATAAATTATTATGAAGTTCTAAATTTAGGAATATAACTCACTGGATGTTATTAAAGACTGGGCTGACAATATCTGATCTTGCCTGAGGGAAAAAAAGGGGCCTGAAGAACATGTGGGTTTGAGTTTGTTTTCTTCACAATATTTTGATTCTTTCTGGAACTGAGTTTTGGTTTTTTTAATGTGAAAATTATGCCAGTGACAATCAAATACACATAGTAATATGGCATCCTTTTCTAGAAGCCATATTTTTTCTGTATGCTATGTAGTCTCTTTAAAGAGTGTATGTATGAGAAAGAGATTTCATCGTTCTTTACATGTTTCAATGACTGGCTATATTTCATACATGTCAAATGTACAAATGAGACAATATTGGCTGTGTATACTGGTAATGACAATATAATATTTGTATCCTCCAGTACAAGATTAGTCCTGACAACGCACTTACCTTTTCTACCATATTTTTATTTATTGGCTGTGTGAATGGCTATAAGAAGGAAAATATTTGAATATTTATCACTGTTATTAAATCTGAACAAAGATAAATATGTGATTGGTAGAATTTTGTTTCGGGTAAGTGAGCAGTAGATACAGAGCCTCCAGAGCAGAAAAGAAGCAATTTCATTGCTAGCTGATAAATCAACAATATCTTTTTGCCCTATGTGGGTGCATTACAATGCAACAAATAAATTACCTTCATTAAATATTTTCTTGGAGGATTAATGAGCACTGATAATAAGACACAGCAGCACAAAGAAATGCACCAAAATTATTTATCTGCTTGTAGTGGGAGGCTGGAAGAAAAACCCATTGTTATAATTAATCTTAGCTAAAAAGAAGCCTTCCTCCCTCTGAATATGTTTTCCATCATGAGTGCTGCATATTGCACCCTTATTTTGTGGCTGGTACACAGAATATCCAAATAACAAGTGGGATGATAAAGTTCAAAACTGAGCTTGAAATAAAATAAGGTTTCATATTTTCAGTAGGGGAGATTTAAACATATATTTTTCCTGATACTTTATTTCATTCAAACAGAATGGTAAACAAAGTTATCATGCAAGTTTCATGGTTTAGAGTTATACATAGCAAATTCAGCCTGTAATCTTGAGTGCATTTTTTGCCACTTTTCTTAAAAAACAAAAACAAAAAACCACCAACAAACAGACAAAAAAACCCACAACTTTTTTAAAGGTGCTAACACTCCCAGATTATTTCAGATTTTGGCTGTCATCGGGCATCAGTACCATTTATTCATCAAGTACTGCCATCTTGTGGAATTGGTGTAATCAGAGGCAATCCTAATCAGAGGAAGAAAAATAATTTTCCCAAGAGGATAGTGGAGGAGATGGAATACTCTATCACCTAGCGCAACATAAAAAGAAGGCAAAAACCAGACTTATTTCTTGTACAAACACCATAACTCCACAGAAGTACAATTATGGGGTGTACGTTTGCATGCTTTGCCCTCGGAGATGCAATATTTAACCATTCTGCAGACTGTACATTTAGGTTTTAGGTGACTTTAAAGGAGTTGGGTGACTTTCTTGCTATGTCTTCCCATGGCATTCAAAATACCAGTTAGCTCACAAGACTGGTGAAAAGGCTGTCCAGAAACCTCATGTTAAAAGGACAAAACAAGCAATTTGTCAAGAGAAAAGCCATGAAGCAAATCTGAGAAACGTTCATTCACTAACAAACACAGGAGTGAATATTTGGTGCTATCTGAATGCTTCCAGCACAGCTCTCTTTACTTAAAGGTTATTTCTTACTGACCCACAATGACAGAAAGACTTTTTCATTACCATAATACTGACATTTTCTGCATCAGAATGATATCTTCAAAAGCACAGTACAGCAGTAACAAAAATGCTGATATGTCAGTATTCCAGCTTCATCCATTATGGGGAGTATGTCACATTGTGACAGTTCAGGAATTAGTGTTGTTAAACAGAGAAAATAGATCTACAAAAATAATTTTTAAAATTATAGTAAACAAAATTTCACACTATAAATTCATTTTGGCAGGAGATAGATGCTCTCTTCTGACTACTTTATCACACAGTGACCCAGATTTTCACCTACATACCCACTAAAAAGTAGTTAATAAAACACAGAAACAAACTGGACATTTGGAAGGCTTTCCAAATGACCTTCAGAAAATAGATAGTAAGTTCCTTGGAGAGATTTCTAAACAACACTGGTCATTCATAAAAGAAAAGACCAATTTTTAAAAAAATAATTTTCACACCAAGACTGAAGAGTCCTCCAGCCCAAGCCACAGGAGAATGTCAATTTACAACTACTTCTATAATTCGTAATTTCTCTGCCTTTTTACTATCTGTTTCTGTTTGTGCTGATGAATAGTATCTGTGTAAATGTTTCCTTTGTGTTGGTAGCCAACTGTAATTCCCAGGAAGGGCTCTGCATCATCTTTGTGGTTTTGGCATAGGTGTCATGTTAAAAATAAAATAGATGGGTATTAAAATAAAAACTAAGATCAGCATATATTCTGTAAAAGTACTCTAAACTTTTGTATACTGAAGTATTCACAGTTTTTAATTTTCACTTAACATTTTTTTCCCTATTGAAAGCCAAATGTGTACAGCATGGAGAAACCATTTACTCAGTCTTTGCTCAGAAGGAGATGACTTCAGAATGTTCATATGTCAAATAATTACTTTTTGATTTTAGAGTTTTAGTTTGATTTATTTAGATTTTGGTAGCATTCTCTTTTAGCTTCAAAATCTCTTGCAGGTCATTGTTATCTACCTGTTAGGCTTAAGATACATCTCTGGATTAGTCTCATATTAAAAAGTTAATACAATGACAGCTGTGCTTTGTGCTTAGCCAGATAACATTGATTCTAAAATCTTTTAACATAAACCATTATAGGAAAATACAGGCTTGAAGTTCACTAACAGCTGCAGTGAGTTGTGTACCTGTATTCCTAGTGTCATCTATTGGGTTTTAGGCTTCTTGTTCTGAAATTCAAAACATTATCTAAGTAGTTTAACATTTTGTAAGAGTGGAATTTTAGATAATATTTAAATGCAAGTTTACAGATCCTTCTGTGCTGAACTGCTCTGGGACTTGTGGCATGTAACTATATTCACTGTTTCAGAAAATTTTACTCTGTATGTAGTATAGATTAAAGATTTGTCTATAGATAGACAGCCATGTTTTAAACGACCTCATTAATGTCTATAAATATGTAAAGGGCAAGTGTCGGGAGGATGGAGCCAGGCTCTTCTCAGTGACAACCAGTGATAGGACAAGGGGTAATGGTTACGAGCTGAAGTATAGGAGGTTTCAGGTAAACATAAGGAAATTTTTTTTCACAGTGAGGGTGACAGGACAGTGGAACAGGCTGCCCAGGGGCATTGTGGAGTCATCTTCTATGGAGACATTCAAAACCCTCCTGGATCATTCCTGTGTGACCTGATCTAGGTGATCCTGCTCTAGCAGGGGGTTGGACTAGATGATCTTTTGAGGTCCGTTCCAACCCCTAACATTCTGTGATTCTGTGAAATGTGAAATGAATCATTGTCCCTTTATTAGTTATTTTTATATAACATTGCAATCATTTAAGTATTCATTATGCATGATACTCAAAAAAAAAAAAAAAATTAATTTTGCTGGCATACAAACTGGGAACAGTCAGAGCACCCAAATATGAACACCAATGCATGTTTCATCCTCTACAATGGCCAAAAATTTAGAAGTGTGAGTCATTTGTACAGTAGATAAATGTCTGATGACTGTAGTCATTATCTTAACATTTTTTTTGTAAAATCACTTCTGCAAGAAAATCCATCTATTTCTGTCACCTAAAAACCATTGGGTCCCAATATCCCAAGCCAGCTGTGGTTACTTCATACTGTTCTGCATAGCATGCACTGGAAATCACAGTTTACTTGAGATATTTCCACTGAAGCCTATGCATACTGTATGACATAACCTTCAAAATATTTAAGAATCTGCTGAATGCATTAACCAGGTCTAATAGCAGATAAACTTCACAAAGTGTGTAAGAGGCTTTTCACCTCCAAAGAAGATTCAGAATTCCAAATCAATTCCAGACCTGAGCATTCAGATGCAAAGACTTCAGGTATTTTAAGGTGTATTTCCAGGGTTTTGGTTTTTTTAAAATGCAGAACAGGAGCAATTACTTCAATGTCAACAGGCTGACAACAATCAAGAAGTAAACTGTTAGCATGTTTGTCTGTGCTTTGGAGTTTGGGCTCCTGTCTGGAATACAGATGCTGTAGGTATCAAAAATAAAGCGTCAATGTAATTTTAATAGCATAAATTGAGTTTAAATTTGGCAGAAGTTCTGTTACTTTTTTTGTCAGCACCCTATCCCATTATCCATTCATCCATCACTCCATTTTTAACAGCAAAAATCATTTAGAAGGTGATAAACTGATGGTATCCCCGCTGGATTCAGCACTAGCAAACACTACTTCCTTAGAGGCACAGAAATGTATTGCCTGAAATTGGTTCCTTAGGAGTAGTTCTAATTAATAAATGAAAAAGTAACAGCATGTGTTTTTAGGCTACAAATGGAGAAACTTCTATGTGTACTACCAATGAATTCACAATGATGACTACTTCACATTTAATTTGAACTCCTTTTACGTCAGAGCAATTAGTGAGACTGATTTCTTTCCATTTGAATTGGTAACAGGTGTCTTCAACTAAAACCTATGCATTTTCCTTGAACTTGTATCGCCAAAGGTTGGACTAGATGATTCTTGAGTTCCCTTCCAGCCTGGTATTCTATGACTCTATGATTGTTCATCATCACTTTGTAGAACATTATGCCATTTGAACCATTCCCGCAAATGTGGTAATGGAATTTTCAGAGAGAAATATTTTTGGCTAATTTTTATTTTGCCTGAAATATAAAAGGAAATGAAATTTTGACTACATGGAGAGCAATGTGTGAACCTTGAATTCTTCAGGTTTCTGTGTGACCACTCAGAATTACGATTAGATCTGAAAAATAACTTTAATCAAAAAGTTAACGCGTGCAGTTAATGTGTGCAGTCCTGTTTTGGAGAAGTCATTGAAACATAGAATCATAAAGGCTGGAAAAGACCTCTAAGATCATCAAGTCCAGTCATCAACCCAACAATACCATGACCACTAAGCCATGTCCTGAAGTGCTAGGTCTACATGTTTTTTGAACACCACCAAGGATGGTGATTCCACCACGTCCCTGGGCAGTCTGTTAACAGTACCTCACCACTCTCTTGGTATAGAAATTTTTCCTGTTATACAATCTAAACCTCCCCTGGTGCAACTTAAGCCCATTTGTTCTCATCCTATTGCTAGTTACTTGGAAGAAGAGACCAACGCCCACCGTATTACAACCTCCTTCCAGGTAATTGTAGAAAGCAATAATGTCTCCCCTCAGCTTCCTCTTCTCCAGACTAAACAACCCCTCCAGACTAAACAGCCACTCCTCAGAAGACTTATTCTAAAGGCCCCTCACCAGCTTCCTTGCCCTTCTCTGGAACCAGTCCAGAACCTCGATGTCTTTTCTGAGTACAGGGACACAATCTCCTTCCAGGCACACTATTCCTGATACAGGCCAGCGTGCCGTTGGCCTTCTTGGCCACCTGGGCACACTGCTGGCTCATGTTCAGCCAGCTGTCCACCAGCAGCCGGCAGCTTTCCAGTCACTCTTCCCCAAAGTCTTCACCTACTGTCAGGTAAATATATTTAGTCCTTTAACAAAGAACTAATACCATCAGTTTTTCATTAAAAATGTTTCATCTGCCTTCAAAACTAGACTGAACTCTGTCAAAATTAATCCAGAACATTCTACATCCCTACATCACTGCTTGCACTGTTGACTTATATTGTTTGAAATGCAGTTATCGTGCTTTTCGATTCCTATCTGACCACCATGTAGGGGAACAGTTCATCATGAAGATAGAAAGGACAGATCAGTTGGAATTTCTAATGCTTTCTGTACTGTAGTTGCTAAACTGCACACCTTGCTGTGATATATGCTTATCTAGGATCTTAATGTGTTTCACACTTCTTATAACATGAACAGCTCCACCAGTTCATCTATCATTAGCAGAAAAACACAGGGAAAAAAATTAAATTTTGAGGCATTTGCTCTCACATTTTTCACCCTTACATTTTCCAGGTATCTTCATATCAAGAAAACATTTTGACTGCAGTGAGGATAGAAGTATGAGAGAACAGAAATGACATATGTGCAATTATTGTGTTCACAATGCTGTTAAAGATGAGAGCAGTCACCAAAGAAATATGAGTCTATAAACTTGAAACTTACTATGATAATGGAGCCGTTTACATTTTGTAGTAGTAGTATATACCTGAATTACCTTTGTCTTTTCTTATTTTGGTATCAGTTCTTTAAAGACTACAACAGGGGGAGATTACAGAAAAAAATCTGACTTATAGCTAATTGCCAGTTTAAGTAATGAAAAATTTTATTTTTTTTTTTTTTAATTGTGAGACAAAAGAAAATAATGGGAGATTGAAAGCATAACAATGTGTAAGAAAGTATACATTAGATTAAGTCTTTAAAGTCTGAATCGGTGGAACTCCGCATGAATATTTCAATGCAAGGAATTCCCAGATAATCAGAATCTCATTAACTTTACTGATACTTCTAATGCCAAGTCATTAATGCATCTAGGTTTTTAATAAATCATGATATAATCTCATACAGAATAATAAGAAATAATCTTTTTTCTCAATAAATTATTATGAGTATAAATGGAAAAGTATACACTTTTCAGGTGAACAGAGTGATTCATGGGATAGAAATCACAGAATCACAGAATATTAGGTGTTGGAAGGTACCTTATCTAGTCTAACCACCCTGCTAAAACAGGTTTGCCTAGATCAGGTTATACAGGATCAAGTCCAGGAGGGTTTTGAAAGTATCCAGAGAAGGAGACTTCACAACTTCTATTGGCAGACCTTTCTTCACCCTCTAAGTAAGAAGTTTTTCCTTATGTTTAGCTGGAACTTCCTGTGTTCCAGTTTGTGCCCATTTATAAAAAATAAGGACCAAGGGACTGGCTTTAATTACCATTTTTAGAAATCACTTTTGTATGTCTTTGATCCATCAGATTATGAGGCAAAACAGTTGTTAGCTTTGGTTTAAGGAATTATTCATTGATTGTAAGGATTTAAACTGCATATAGGAAGTGTTCTGAGATTCTTTGCTGCGGCAGATGTAGAGGAAGACAGTACTGCAATAAAACTACCTGCAAGGTAGATTGAACAGTTATTAGAACTGCTGATTTTAAAAACAGATATTCAAAATAAAAATTTATACACACACTTGCAAAAAGTCTTCCCTAGCTCTAGAGGAAGCATTTTAATATATTTCACTGCAAATTTGAAGCAGTGGAGAAAAGAATGCTTTGTATAGTATTTTGCCTTGATCTGGCAAATTAGAAAAAGGAGTTATCTAATATTTCATATGTGTTTTCTGAGTCTGTTAAATAATTTAATTTATTTAATCTGTCTTCCTAGGGAACTTGTGGACTCAACACTTATGTTATTTTCAGAATTCCAGGGAGAGAAAAACATTCTTCAGTTCTAAACCAAACAAATAAAAAGTTTAAAAAGCCTTTAGCTTTTCTTTTTTTTAATTATTTTTTTTATAA
>JAAGNO010024449.1:45002-61181 GCA_033439905.1 Ceryle rudis
GTAATATATATATTTATATATAAGAATATATAAGTACACTATATTCCAAAATATGAGATAATATATCTGCTGAAAATAGGTGCTCGTTAGGGCTAAAGAAAATTATTTTGTGGAGAAAGAAACAGCTGAAGATGGACTCTAATAAGGAAGTAAGAAATTAAGAATGGAATAAAAACAAATATCCAAGTGCCTGAAAATTTACTTGACACTACATTCCTCAGTTCTGTTATATGATTTAAAATGTCTTGCATTTTTTTAAAGGGTTTTGATTTTAAAACTAATTTAATCACTTTCAACTTATATATGTTCACTTAAGTTTAAAAATTGTACAGCTTTCTGAGTTCTAATGTTTGGAACCACAACTGACATTACCCTACACAGTCAGCACATTTGTCAGAAATCACAGAAAGAGCTTGTGGTTTTAAACAACTTTTACAAGTGGCTCTATATAAATGAAGCAATTTATATAGCCTGTATTCTCTGGACATATGTTTCAATGACTCAGAAATATTCTACTTGATATACTTATCTTCAATCTCAGCTTTTATTTATAAACATTAACCCTACCCAGGGGACTGGACAGCTTGTGACGAAAACCACTCCTATGACTGCATTGGTCTCTATGAGGAAGAAACAGAATAATATTAAGACTTTCTGTCAAATTCTGCAATAATGCAGGAATTTCCTGGACTTTTATTAATCTTTTATTTCTTTTGTGATATGTCTCAAAGGGGAACTTAGCTCCTTGATATGAAGCAAATTAAATAAAACCATCAAGAAATCCTTCAATGGATTCTGAATAAAATGAATACCTCATTTATTCAGATGTCCTTGACAATCAGTCTTTTCATACAATTCAATTTTTCTTCAAGCTGGGTTATAAAAACAGTCTAAAATTCTATCTGAGGAGATAAAAAGTCTTAGAAGGAAAAAAAAATGCATCATTTCATTAACTGTCTTTATAATGCATTAGAAATGTTGAGAAATTATTTAATAGCTGTTTACAAATAATAAACATTGTTGTTAAAATGGATCTTTGCAGGCTTGGGTGATCATTGAGAGCAGTAAATTATCTTGACTAATAAAAACAGAAAGCCTCTTAAAATTTAGAAAATAGAAACCTAGGGAGTATAAAACATTTGATGCTAGATAGCATAAGGCAGTTATTTCAAGTTCACACATTTCTGTTGCAGTTTCTGTTCCTTTCTTTATCTTTTTTATTTCTTTTGAAAAGATGTTAAGTTTAATATTATTGTTCTACAGGAAAGAATTAAGTAATCCTTCATTTTATGCTGTGTAGACACTGTCTAGTGGCTTTGCTATGATGAAATTTCCAGAAAAAAGACAGCCTGTACAATTTCAGACATCAGAGGATACTTCCTACTGTCTTCCATTAGAACAAATGAGTTTATAACTCAGCAGAGGACAGTGTATCTGACCAGACACATTTTTATGTAACTGAGTGCAGACCTTGACCTTCACATTTTTCCTGTGTCATCATGGTTTTGTGAACAGAACCTTGTCTGTCCTAATTCTATTGATTAATTTTATGTTATTAATAGCCTCATGTAATGATAGAACATACAGTTGTAAAGGTACTAAAGATGGTAATTTCTATTTTTCCATGATGAAACATGTTCTACATGTGCTTATTCAGGTTGAACTCTGGGATATGTTGTTTGAACAAAGCTGGGTTGTGAAAAGTTTGAAAGAAGTCTTAATAATTTCCCCAATGGTGGAAATTAAGCAATAAAAACTGCCAGCATACAATAGTAAGGTATTAAATAATATATATTATATATATTATATACTTATATAATATAGAGAAAATCAAAAATAGTAATGTTTCTTTCCATTTAGGAAATCTGTTACAGTCAACATCAGTGGTCCTTGCACATAAAATTCTCAGTGAACATCTATAGGTAGACAGAAAATTTTAGGGAGTACTCCTAAACAATAATACTTTACAGAGTGTTTTATAGGTATTGTAGCATGGCTCATGTGCAATATCATACATCACAAAAAGTTCAAAGACACTATTTGTAAAAGGTTTAGCCTAAAAAAAGTATAGAGAAAACATCCTGGGATGGTCTTTTGACAATATAAAAGGGATGAACGCACAGGAGTATTTCCAGAGGAAAACTGGGAAAGGTCAAGAAAAGATTAGCTTCCGGCGTTCCATGCAGAACAAGAATTCTTACACTGTGAAACAGTTTGCTTTGAGTTTCATTTACTTCGAGCTCTGTTAAGATAACCACTTTCAATGCGTTTTAATTGCTGAACTTTCCCACTAGTTTACAGAAACAATCTCCTCTGGAAATTAAGTTGTTGCTTTTTATTAATTAGCTAAAGTAATTTAAGATTCTAGACATATATCATCTTACACATCTTCTGCACTCACGTTTTCTTGGTTTGCTTCTAATACTGATGATTTATGAAACTATTACACAAAGGAAAGAGTTAACTCATCCACATATAGAGTATACAAATCATAAAATAAATGAACTGGATAAAAAATGTCCCTCTAAACTCAACTCTGGATTAGGAATGATGTTGCATTGAACTGTAACTGTTAAGATTTTAGGCAGAAGTGTGGTGGTAATATTTTAATTAGTGATGACTAAATTAAATTTTGTACAAACTGATAATGAAAATAACTTTTATAGTGTAAATGTTTTTCAGATTATTAAGAAAGTCATACCTCACTATCTCAGGATCTTAGACACAAGTTCACAAGGGACTGCTTGCTCTGCAGTCATGGAGCATGGCATAATGTTCAAATAACAATGACTGGCCAGTTTGTTGTTCTTGTCAACATTGTGAAATAATGAAATTTTGAAGAGCAGGAGCTTTAGTTGAGGCTAGGACTGTAGTAAGTTTATGATAAGGATGATTTCTTGCTGTTGGGTTTAAAACAATGTGTATTTCAATAGCTGTTCCTAATGAAGGAGAAATTTTAGTGTTAGTTTGATATTTCTTATTGAGGAAATAATAGGTACTTGTATTTACATGGTTCTATAAGGAGTCTCAACTGAAAAACATTTCCCATTTAGGAAGCTGTTTCCAGTTAATGTGGTAACAACAAATTTTAGAGCAACACTGCTTTGTATCCTAATATATCAGAACCAAATAAAAAATTCCTCTCTGGACATTGTAACAATTTTAATAGTTTTGGTACCTAATGGGGAATGGGATATTTTGGTTTCATCCTGTAAAAGAAGAGTGCAGTTTGCAAGAAAAAATGGAGGTTAAGGTCATATTAGAACTACAAACAATTATGCCTTTTACTATAGGAAACATGAGGATCTTTGAGAAATGTGAACATGTCATCAGGAAGATAATTAGAAACACTGTGAAATTTAGTTTAAATAATATTTTCTAGGTTTCTGAGTAGTTTTTGTTAGCCTGACCTGGAGGAACAGTAGGCAATTGGGAAGAAGGAACAAAAAACATTGGCCAGTGATGCCTAAAAGAAATCTGCCATAGATTTTTTGTGCCAAGTTCCACACAATCTCATCCCCTGTAGAAACAAAATGGAATAAAAAAAAAAAAACCAATGATAAATCTTTTGACTTTGATGATTCCCATTCTTAGGCCTCTCAAACAAGATAGCATGTAGTCTCATGTAGTTGAGTCCTGATTTTTCTTGATTTGTATGTCTGCTTAGAAAAATTATCTATATACACAGTCAGTGAAAATGTTTAGATTATCATGTTTCCATACAACTATTTGTGCACATATCTTTGTATTGGATGTGTGTTGTATACTGTGGTATACAAGCCATTCAGATGCACTTACTTATCTCTGAATGTCCAAACTGTGAGGTTTGGTTTCATCCAATGCCAGACATGCTGAGTTAAGCAGAAGAGCTTAGATGCTAAATTACATATATATAAGAAATTTGGTGGATTGAAGTCTGGGATGTGACTCAGTAAAGACAATTTGGTTTGTGCTGTGAATTTATTGTCATTGCAAATGTGTGTATCAGGGTCCTCTCTTCCAAATATCTGGGAACATTTAATTGTGCAGGTCCTCAGAGATATCATTTCATATTAATTTGTCACAAAAAGATCCACATGATAGACAACCCTAGTTTGAATCACAGATTATTGGTAGAAGAAATTATACAAAAACATTTCTGCCATAGTTTCTTAGAAAAAGTTTTCTTGGGTTTGGATACATATTCAGACAACAGATCATAATTACAATGTGGTAGGAAACTCAATTTCTGATCTGTAAAATTATTACAAAATTATATTGCAGCAGTACAAGTTCAGCACTTTTCAAGGTGTTTCCCAGAAATTGAGAGGAACATCCAAACCAATAAGAATCCCTAATAACTTTGTAATTGGAGCACTATGTAGGCTGCAAGAGAATCAGATTAACATTCCTACACCATCTGATTTATATCAGGGACTTCCTTCATCTCAGACAAACAGTCTTAATCAACGAACTACGGAGATTTTCTCTTTTGCAAATAAAATAATGACAAGTAAAAATCTGTGCCTAATCTCCTGAGTGCAGGAAATCTGTGAATTTCATTTTCTTCCTAGCACTGTGATGATGTTTAGCCAGGAATCTTCTATTCTTTTCTAAGTGTCTTAACAGTTTAGCAGCCACTTATCCAAGTATTCCCTATAACCTGTTCCATTCAAAATCAGTTTCTGAAGTAAGTTAAAGAGCTATTACTTAAACAGTTTGAAACAAACTCGAATGATTTCAGCTGAAAGGGTTTAAGGAGCCATGGTGGAAGCTTATGTCTTGGGATATTAAAGAGGTTAGTTAATGTCTGGAAGACTAATGGAACAGAATTGTTAGTTGCTACACAGCTAGAATAAGACGATGTGTCATGATTTCTCAGCAATCTGATTTTTGTTGTCTGCATGAAAGCAAAAGTATTCCTGTATGGATACAGTCACAGACTTACAATTTTTCCACACTCTTTATTTGAGGTTGTAAAAGTCATGGAGTGGAAGGTTAAAGAAAGAGACAGAGCAGTCTTTTTCAAAGTGATAATGAGTGACATCCTGTCTGTAGGTCTTTCAATTGTTCTTAGCTGAAAGGACTGACAACCAGAAACTAATCTTGTTACTTTATTCCATTCTCCATTTCCATTAAATGGCCCACAGGGGATGAAGTAAGCACTTTTAACGATAGCAATATCTGTAAATGTTTGAAATTTTTGTTACATCTATTCCTATGATATGTGAGCACCTCACAATTGGTGTTTATCACATTATTGTGGTTTACAGAATTGTGTCATCTATATTTTTTGATGTAAAACTAACATCCCGACAACAGTGTAGCTAAGGGTTCATAGGACACTTTGGGTAGTGGAGATTTGAACTCAAGTCACTGATTTGCAGCCAAGTCAGAGGAACAACTTGTTAAATGAAACCCCTTACTAAAATTAAAATTGTTTTTATGAAGATTTTTCCTTACCTGAGTTGGAAAATATGTAGTAATTGCTTTCTGATAATTGCATTGTTGTAAAAAAACATCTGAATGAGGGGATAGGGAAATCATCTCTTCAATAAATATTGAGCTCCATTTCTGCCTGTGTGACTAACAAGCCAGTAATTCTAACAAGGTCAAGCTGTGCTTAGTCCTGGGATATGTTCAGTCATTTGAATTAGTGCCTCTTGGTAATCAGAGATATAACAGACAGGTTATTAGCGTTTCATCTCAGTTCAGCTTCGCCCAGTCAAGGCTGGACAGAAATTTGAACTCTCCTTCTCATACACATTGAAAGGGCAGAGTCCCAAAGACTGGTCAATGTAAGGTGTCCTGCTGTTTCAGAATAAAGCCCAGGGGAAACACTTACTTAAACAAGAAAGTTTGTCTTTTAACCCCTTTTTAAAGCCCAGACAAAATTTAAAGATCTGGTAAGTTAGATATATTTTGAAGTGCTGTGAATCACAGATTCAGCACTTTCATAACCAGATCTGAACTTGGCTGAAAGGGACAGCTTGTGAAGTAAGGACTGTAGTAAACTAATTATCCCAAGGCAGACTGAATCAAGGGGGTCATCTCTGGGAAGGTAGAAGATTGTCTGAAAGAAGGTACTTTCATGGGAAGGCAGAATACAGGAGCAATGAGGATGGCTTCCCATTCCTCTGTAAGTGCTCAGGACATGCGAACTGTGTGATTTGTTAGCCACTTGAAAATGGTATGTTATATTTTTATTCTGTGCTGATCAATTTTATTTTTATTATATTTCATATTTGATAACTGGAAATAAAAAATGACTGAGAGAATTTTTTATTGTCTTAACCAAACCTCTGAAAGAGAGTCATGTATGTGTCTGAGAGAGATTGATGCTAATGCACATAACTCAAGGCCTCAATATTTCTTAAAAGTTCAGGTTCCTTTTAACACCTGAGACAAATGAACAAAAATCTTAATGAAAATGCAAATGGTAGTTATTTTACCATTACTGACTCATAGTGACCAAAAGAGAAACTGGAAAAGATAAAGAGCCTGGAGGTACAACAGCCATAGTAAAGCAATTATAATGTAACATGGAAAGTAACATCTTGATAATTCCCTTGATGTCTGTGCAACTGTAATGGCCTCCTTGGTCTCATAGATCATAAATAATAAGGATGAAAAATATCCCTTTGCAATAATAGACTTTTATTTCCTAACTTTCATAGGGACATAAAGCAATTGCTCAGTAATTTTTCTAAATTTTTCTGCCAATTGCTGCAGGCATGTTACTTGCTAGTCTAACAATAGCCCAGAAGAACAGGACACGGTACAAAGCATTAGTATGTGAGCGTTGCATTAGGAAATTGAAATGATGGCATGACTTGCAAAGAACATTCAATACTTGTACAGATTGCACCTACTAAAGGGTGTTAATATGAGTTAGAAACATAAGATCTGAAAGATAATACTGTCCATCAAATGTGTTCATAAGTACTGTATTATTTGAAAGGCATGAATATTTTAATCCAATTTTAAGTTTGGTGGTTGGGTTTTGGTTTTTTTTTTAGGGCTAAAAATGGAAAATGTTTAATAGTATATAACAACTGGACAACGATTTTCAGGAACAAAGTCTTACAAAAGCAAACACAAATCTTTAAAAAATTCATTTGAATCACAAAACCTGTCAGTGAGTATATAGAGTCAACACATGCCAGAATTTTAAAAGGAACACCTGAGGAGTATAAGGCTTCATAAAACCTAAATGAAATATTTTCAGTAGTGTTCACTACAACAGAGCTCAGGGAGGTACCCCTATCAAGGCTGAAGTTCTTGTAATTAAGTTTCAATAGAAGAAAGATTGTCTTGAAAATACTAACAAATCCCCAAGGCCAAACTCATCTATGGAAGGAAGTAGGATGTGCAAATTTCATTTGCTGGGACTCAGGCCTAGGAGTGTGGGTAGAAAAGGTACTTTTTTAAAAAAATAGGGACTCCTAGGAATATCCATGAAACTACAGGCCAGTAAAGTGACTTCTGTGTCAAGTGTTTTGATACAAGATACATAGAAAATTATAACTAGTAGAATTGTATTTATCGCATACAGATTATACAGTAATCTTACCATACACTCATATATCATGAACACAGCTTTTAAAGAGGGAAATCATACTTCAGTCTGTATACATCTTTCCTAAGAGTATGAAAGAATATAAATAGGAATGGTCAAGGTATCACTGTGTGCTTTCATTTGAAAAAGCTCTTGATAGGGTCACTCATCAAAGGCTGTCAAAGAAATTAAATTCTTAGAGGGATTGAAGGACAGACCCATTTTGAATTAACAACATACTAAAAAATGCACCTGTTGTAGGAGTTTCTGATCAGTTTGTAGAACGAGAAGATTGTCCATGAATCCAGAGAATACTTTTCTGGGACTTCACCTTCAACACATAAACTATCTGGAAAAGAAATGAACACAGAGGTAGAAAAGCTTGTTGATATAAAATTATTAAAGGTAGTTAAATTTAAAACTAAGAGGAGTTGCAAAAAGATATCTTGATAATAAAGTGGAAAGATGATAAATAATGTTACCAAGTATAAATTATTAAAATAACTAAACCTAAAAATATAATACCTTTATTAGATGTTACCAGTAAAGAGATTGGGGTGCCATTGTGGATGAACAACAGCTCAAGTGCAAAACCAAACATATAACTAAATCATAAGGAAAACAACAAGGAAAAAACAAACAAAAAAGAAAATCAAGAAAACTGTCACAGAAAGAGCTGTATCTTCAGTGTTGCTGTATGGTTCTTCCCATCTCAAAATGATAGAATGGAATTTAAAGTGGTACAACATGGGCACTGGGAATGATCACAAATTTATTAAAGATTCACTGTGAAGAAGGATTACTAGTTGCAATTTTCCTGTCTGTGAAAGACACAGCTAAAAGGGGATATGACACATATAAAATTGTGAATGACTCAACAGAGACGAATCAGAAACTGGTATTCATAATCACAAAAAAAGGCCAGAAAACAGTAAAAGAAGTCACAAGGTGTGTAATTAAATTATGAAATTTATTGACATAGTACAAGCCAGTGGGAATATATATTTTTTATGATAAACTAGAAATTATTTCCATCTAGGCTAGGGAAAATTTTAATTGACTACAATTTGGTTGATGCCCTGGTTTTAATTTAATACACAGGACACAAAGGTATATTTCATTTTTTTTTCTACAAAATACCCAAACCTTTTAAACTGTAATGACAGAACTGATTCAGAATTTGCCTTTTAATACAAAGAATAGTGTTTCTCTATAATTTCATAAAGCAATATCCAGCCATTGACTTAGTCATGGAGTAAAAATAGGTCACTATTTCTAGTACATGTTTTGTTAAAAAGATATTTACTGCTACTTATAAAGCCACAATATTTATGAAAATACATTGTTTAAGTTGTCTCCTTCTCTGGACATATTCAAAACCCGCCCTGATGCCTTAATGCCATCCTGTATAATGTGTTTTAAGCAATCCTACTTGGGGGTGGGGTTTGGACTTGATAATCTCTAGAGGTCTCTTCCAAGTCAAACAATTCTGTGTTCCTGTGAAAGTAAAAGCATTTTATGTGTTCTACTTCTGTTATTTTATTGCCATATCAAGCACATTTAGGTTTTCTAACAAAACTTAATTCCCTAAAGATGTGTTTAAAAGAATATCTATTCAGACTTCCTAGAATCAAGCTGCAGGAGCTTGTGGGACAACAGGTGGAAGAGAGCACAGCCCCACTGGAAACTCCTTGGTCCCATGAGGAACATTCAAAGGGCTAAAAGTTTTACCATTTCAGCCTTATATAAAATAAGTTTCCGCCTCCTCTAATATGTTGTGAGTTAGTTTTCCATCTATATCTGCCAGCTGGTTTTTCAGCTGCAAATCTCATATTGCCATACTTCCATGTTCCTCCTTATGCACCTTTCTTTCCTCTTTCTTGCATAAGATATCTCTTTTCTCTCCATTATTCTCCTCTCCTGTTCCTATTTGTTTGCTCTAGAATTCTCTGGAGACTCTTGACTGATTTTTATAGATTTAGACTAGATTTGTCTTGTTGCAACTGTGTCCACAAGTCACATTTTATTGTTTTCCTCATCTAAATGTCTGAACAATTCTTACTTTAACATAGCATTTGACTCCTGAGTATCGTTTACCACAGTAGTCTATCTTCTGTCTAACTGAACACTACTGTTACCTGTCATGCTGATTATGACATTTCCTCTAAGTTATATACAATACAAACCTCTCACCTCACCTTATAAAATCTGTCTCTATTCTCTGGTTATCTCATTTCTTTCCTAAACTCTTGTGTTCTCCAAAGCTATCAGTCACTCCACAGCAAATTCCACGTAACTGTATTCA
This sequence comes from Ceryle rudis, assembly GCA_033439905.1. Taxonomy (NCBI): domain Eukaryota; kingdom Metazoa; phylum Chordata; class Aves; order Coraciiformes; family Cerylidae; genus Ceryle; species Ceryle rudis. The sequence goes on from JAAGNO010024449.1 coordinate 54,845, forward strand.
CTTCAAAGTTTATACTTTTCACATTCCTGATTGTTTCTCTAGTTGTATCTTACAGTGTTGTCTTGATAAAATTAATCATGTCCCAAATTAAAAGGGTCACTGAAAATGAAGTAAACAAACTTTGTGTGTCTGCATATCTGGTTCTGGATCTGTGTACACAAGTGCTCTCACATTATTTGAGTTTTTCTTTTTTTGCTTAGAAGGTCCTCAATTGAATACAGCATGATATGTTGATTTATTTGTCATAATTGTCACTGCACTGGTAAACAAAGCTTTAGTCTGTGAAAATTCTCACCTTTCTAAAGCTGATTGCCTGCTTTAATCTTGCAAAATGTAAATATTAACCCATGTTTAGGAAAATAAATCCTTTTTCTTAAGCTCACTGTTGAGCTGCTGGTAACCTTGAAGAGCATTTTAGAATATGTACTGGACCTAAGCAGACCGTATCTCCATCAATTATTTGATTTCTGCTGGGCTGGTTCACAAAGCAAGCCATGGGATTATTCTGGGATAATCTCAACAAAAGAAAAATTGATGATATTTCATATTTCAAAAATTTCTTATTTTCCAGGTGTAATGGGAGAATATGAACCAAAAATTGAAGTCCATTTTCCTTACACAGTTACAGCTGCAAGGGGAAGTACTGTTAAGATGGAGTGTTTTGCACTTGGCAAGTAAGTACAGATTCTTTCATAATTAGACGTAATTGTTTATTAAGATGTGACATGCCTAATTTGTGGCTTCATTATTTTGCTGGATTTCATTTTCACAGACAGTCCTTACTGCACATTCTAAGTAACCAATTGACTAAGTAGCCAATTATGAATTCCCTGCCCAGCCATTTCTGTGGACAGTAATTCACTGAAGTTAAAAGACTTCATGTCAAACTGAAAAGTAATGTACTTTCTTGTAAACAAAAAAAGGAAAGTTTTTTAATTGAAAATTTAACCAGACTCACCCATTTATTCATTGTGATGCTGTAAATCAGTAAATTACAGTTTATTCTACTAAAATTTCATAGTTGGAGAACGAACAAGATGAACAGTTTTGGGGTTTTTTTCCCAGATGTATAGTTTATATATTAAACTAAGAGCACAATGTTTTAATCATGTCCTAAAATAATTTGTTGCAGTGCAAATTCTCTAGTTTCTCTGCCTGACCTGTGATACTAGTGAACAGTTGTTTAGTATTCACGTCAAAGGGGTTTTTTTATATGTTTATTTGTAAATGAGTTTAGGGAGAGAAGGGTTTTAGAAATACCTCTCTGCTATTTCATTCAACTTAAATAAGGGAAATTATGTCTATACACTATTCAGATAACAGAATATAGGGTGAAATTTATAACATTTCAGTTTTGTCATGACAATTATTGTTGCCAAGAATAAGGGTGGCAAGGGTATTATACAGTCAGCCATAACTAAGAAACAGCTCTAGTAAATCAAAGTTCTTTCCTCTATACATATATGTAGCTAAAATCAGGTGTTCCATCAGTGATGGTTCACTAGAGACATGTAAATAAAGGTTTTTTCAAAAATACTCCATCAAATTTGGGGCAGGGGTGGGGGTTGAAAGAAATCTCACTGTACTGAATTATTTTCATTTCCTTTTTATAAATGTGTTCCTCTTGAACATCTCCCCTCCACCCCTCAAAGTCTTCCTGATCAATATCCCACTTGGTTTTCTAGTTCATAGTTTATCAAGGCACATACAGGTTTCTTACATAATGGCTTTGATTAAGAAAAAGTAGAAGGATTTGGGTTTTTAACTCCTGCAGAGGAATTTCACAAATTAATTGTGTCTCAGGAGTATGGTATCTTCCATACCAATTCTTCTTACTTATTTACCTAAGTAGAAAGAATATACAGATACTCTCAGTGAGAGGTCAACAGAAAGTATTCATAAATAATTCCAGAGAAATTCTAACAAAGTATTTTAATTATATCTATTTAGGTTCAGTGAAGTTGAAGGAGAGACAGGACATAGACAAATCAGTCCAAACAAAATGTGGAAGACCATATTCCATGTACAGGGAGCCATTAGACAGCAACAGCAACTTTTGCAAATCAATTCCCAACCTAAATATAAGCAGTAGTTTAGAAAGCAGGTATAAGGGGAAGAATTTATGCAGGGTAAAACACAAGTCTTATGTTTTAAATAGTAAAGATAAGGGAAGAGATACTTGAGAGAGGACAGAAAAGCAATAAATGGAGAGATTCCCTGAAATGCTGAAATATATGAGGAAAAGGGCGGCTCCTGGTGGCTCCAGGCTCTCTCTTGTCAGCAGCACTAACCAATTTTCTGCAATGTCAATAGTCAGCAATGAGACCCTTTGAGACTCTTGGCTATGGCTGCAGCAGTCTCCAACACATTGGGGTTTGTTTTCTTCATTTTGCTGGAATTAAATTGCAGTTGCTGACAGATTACAAGTCAACTGTCACTTTCCAGTGAAAAGAAGGTATGCTACATGTTGTCCTTTGCAACTGTCACTGACAGGCAAGAAACACAGCAATTGATACCTTCCATCAACAGCAGCCTGAGATTTAGTAAACTCTCTCAAAAAAAGTCAGTTACTATTCAAACAGACACACAAGGAAGGTGAAGGTTGACAGGAAAGGCTTCAATTAGCTTATTTCCCCATTCATATTTTGCATTAACCTTTTATAAACAAACAAAAAAACCCCCACAAAAACTGCTGAACGATTAAGGAATTTAAGGTTATCTAATAAGTTGACCCCATTTGCTGCTATTGTAATGGGCAGCTATTTTTACCATGCATATTTCTTAACTTCTTTTCACAGCCATTAATGCACAATCATATCACCTGAGTTGAAATTACTTTCAACCTGATACGGTAATAATTACAGGAATGACATTTCAGTCCTCATTTGAAACCTGGAGGCTGAGGTGGGAGATAGAAATACATCAGGTTTTCTATCCATTTTTGTCATTTTCATTTTTTGTTCCCATCTCTTATTATAGCTTGTAAGGATCTTTTCTTGCTACATTGCCATGGGTCCCCAGTACCAAACTGAATCAGCAACTAACTTATTCCTTCTTTATTTAGTGTTTTGAGATTTGGTGTTTTGAATTCTTATTTTAAATAACACATAACTTATTACGGTCTACAAACAAATTTGCCATCATTTTTCTCCTGCTTTAATTTAGATATCTGAAACACTCTCTTCTCTCTCCAGTGTAATTGTGAGAATGACAGACATTCCAGAGAGATTTCTTCAAGTAGGCACTTGGCAATATTCCAGAAAGAGCCCAGTCTTTAGTTACAAATTAATGATTTATTAATAGTGTTTATTTATACCTTCCCATTACTATAGCTGTAGGAATTAAATAAATTAGAGCTGTGCAGCTTTTGTCTCCTAACTAAAATAAAATATCTTAATTACTTGACAGACAGAAATTCTCTGAGAAGTATTTTATTCTGAACCTAGCAATATGGAGCTAGTCCAGTTAAAAGTAAAAATATTGTTACTGATACCACTTATAAATAGACTTTGTAGTTGCTAAGGAATTCAAAGTAATATGGGAGTGAAATAACAAAATTATGTTATTTGTATTAGATGATGCATTTAATAAACACCAGTCATTAGCTAAAAAATTGCTGCATATATGCATGATTTAGTGTTGAGATATAACAGAAGATATGACAGACAAAGTCAAATAAAATTTACTGCACTATATATCAGAGTGTGCATTTTGCAATTATTGATGTTTTGTAATTTGTGCAGGATATTTATGCTGACCTACTTTTATTGAAAGGTTGTTTTTATAGCCATATTCACTGCACATATGCATGGTAACTTGTTCTGATTACAGTTCTGTTTCATATATCTCTGTATATATATAACATACAGATATGTTTTCTGTCACTGATTTAATTACGTCATTTTATTAGAAGCATTTAAATTTTTATTTGTTTCCTAACAAGGCAGAAGATCATATTATTTTAGTTTTTTAACTTTGCATAATGACAAAACTACATCTCTTACATAATTGCTAAATCCTGATTAAGATTTACATTAATCACTGTTAAAATAATAAAACTAAAAAAAGAAAAAAGAAAAAAATCTGCTTTAAAACTTACTGAATGGAAAAATTCAAAACATTGACATTAAAAAAAAAACCAAAACCAACTAACCAGCAGTATGCTAATATTTACCTTTAAGTAACAGAATTTTCACTTCTTGTGTCTTCTGTTATTTAAAAGGACAAGCTATTTTTTTGGTAAACCAAATAAATGAGCTTATTGCTAATGAGGTTGTTTGTAGTCCAAATAGTCCTAGTTTTCTAACAAGTCCATCATTTCAATGTAGGATCTTAAGTTTATTGTCTAAATCAGGAAGACAGATCATGATCTTGTCCTTTGGGCAAGTTCTGTTGAAGAAGTCATCATTTTCCCAGCTGAATTTCTTGCACAGATCACAGCATTCATGGATTTTCCTGCTCCAGAAATGCAGTTTCTCAAGCACTACTATCTGTAACAGCAGGTTGCCAATTTCATTTTCTATCAAATATTACTGACATTGCTTCCAAGAATATCTGGAGGTAACTGGTTATCTCTTTCATTTCTTTTTCTCATGTACTTCTTTTAAAATGAAAAATTCTTAGGTCTTCATTTAGGTCCCCATTAAAAAGATATGAAAGTAATGGTGCTGATAGGTAAAAAGACTTTCTGTCCCCACTACATGACATTCAGTAATGAAGCACTTTCACTGATGGCCACCCAAGTGTTCTTTAACACTTTCTGACTTTTAAGATGGGACTTAAAAGCAGGTGTAGATAGAAATATAAGTTTTAAAAAAAAAAAAAAACCAAACCCAAAACTCAAACAAGTTTTCATAGTTCAATGGTACAGGAGTGGTTTGTCTAAGATCCCATAAAAAGTTTGTAATTTTTACAAACCTCCTCAATGAGTACAGACCCTTGCCCTCAGAAGAAAACAAGAAGAAGGAAGAGTCAGAAATTTATCACCTTTTATTTTTTTTTGTACTGGCATATAATCTAGCTTGACTTGTTGTTTTCCTTTGAAATAATTCTTCTAAACCCACCATTTCACAATTTTTTTTTAAATGTAAAATTTTATATCACGCATGCACAGTATCTGACCCTCACAAATTATCCTTTTCCTCATTGCATTTTTTTTCTGTGCATCACACCATTTAGAAGTTTCTATTTTATTCTCCATACAAACTTCATACTTCATCGGTTTTCTGTCTCCAACCAAAACCAAACAACAGCAACAAACAAAACAAAACACATCAACAAACAAGCAACAACAACAAAAACAACCTACCCAAAAAAACACCAACAAAAACACCATTTGTGTTATGATAGTGCCAACAGCCAATTTTAAGTGAGTAATCATATTTATTTCTCATTAGAACAAATTAGAGGATGTGGGCTGTTGCTGTACTTGTAGTTTAACAAAGTTTTCAGTCTTTGCTGTTAAAATAAGATCTGTGGGCCATGCAGACTTCCAAAAGCATTGCTTTGCTTAAAAAATAAAAAAAAATGTTTTATGCATCCTTTTTTTCATTATGGCTATTTTTTAACCACATAGATAAAGCACAGAGATTTGAATCAAAAGAATCAATAAAGAACATTACCGACAGACAATTTTTCTTAGAATCCATATGCTTGCTTTTCTATAGTTTTGAGAGACTACTTTATGCCTGTGCTATTTTTATACAGTAGTAACATCTACACACTATATCAATATTCTTTCTAAATGCTAGTTTATTTCACTTTACTAGTGTCAAGTCTATGTTTTTATTGCAAAATATTCTTAGTTAATGTTAAGAATAAAATTGAGACATTGACTTCCTTTTATTACTGATTTATGATGAGACTGTTATGATAGAAGCATTGTTCATGCTGTTATTTTTAATGTTGCTTTAATAATTCTATTGTAAACTTTGTTTTGAACAGATTTATAGCTCAGTCATAAACATTCATCCCATATGTACAATAGCTTGCAAGAACTCAGCTGATAGTCCATTTTTAAATCTTACTTTCTAAATGAACTACCAAAAATGAAAAAAAAAAAAAAAAAGGTGAAGTTACATCTATTTAAGTCACACAAGTGAATAAAATTTAGTAACTTGTAATCTTGGAAAAGCTGTAAAAAAAGTTGTAAAATGTTCTTTTGAAACATGAACACTCAATTCTGATTAATAAATATTTCAAAGTTTTAAATCCATGGAATATAGGATTTCATTTTATCTCCTTCACCTGATTTTCTTTTAACAGGTTTTTTACACTGTTCTTCAAGCTTTTATTAAAAATGCTATTATTTATTTTATGTTTTATCATTATTTTCATA
>JAAGNO010024451.1:8467-32455 GCA_033439905.1 Ceryle rudis
CCCTTTTCCTTTTCCTTTCCCCTTCCCTTTCCCTTTCCCGTTCCCCTTCCCTTGCCCTTTCCCTTTCCCTTTCCCTTTCCCTTTCCCTTTCCCTTTCCCTTTCCCTCTTTTTTTTTCCCCCTGTTCCTTTTTCTTCTTCCTGCACACCATTCAGGGCAAGACTTGTGAAACAGCTTGGAGGAGTGCTGGTGTTGAGGTGGATGCAGGGAATTGGGCATGAGTGTTCATCTTTATCTGAGCAAACTGCTTCCAGAAAGACCTTAAGAGAGGCCCCCCCAATAATTATTTATTTTAACCCAGACATGGATTCTTTAGTTTCAGTCAGATTCAGCTAGATTTGTGGACATGTGGCTCTTTATAAATGGGTCTGACCAAACACTAAGGCTTGAAATCTTGCTCTTAATTTTTTTACTTCCTTCAACCACCCATTTAAACGATAAAAAAGGGAAAATTAGTATTTAACAAGGATATTGGAAATTAAGATCATGGTGCTGGATTTTGTTGCTGAATGAGTTAAAACATACCAATATGTAGTTAAAAGAAAAATCTCCTCTTGGAAGTGGTTCTGGTGTGTGAAACTGAAGGAGACCTGCTCTGCTGTTTGCAAGCACTTAAGAGATTGGATCTTGAGTTACCTGCCACTTTGTTTCTATGTCACTGCTGTCATTCTGACTGATCATGTGTTCTCAGATGTGTTGCTGCTTGTGGTGAGTATGGAAGAGGAGACTTAACTATACATACAGTATCTACTTAGCTTAGTTGGTCATGCAGCAAAGTTTGGAAGGCAATGTCCATAAGGAGTCACCCTGGTTTTTTTTCTGCATTGTGTGACAAGTGGTACTGTGAGAAAAATAAATAAATTTCATATGAACAAATTTGGAATTATTTCTCTCCTTATTTGACTGGAAGCTTTGATCTTCCATTTGAGTTTTTCCCTTCCTTGTCTACATCAGTATGGCTCTTGCTGCAGGATATAGGACCTCCAGCATTGGTGGGCTCTGAAACTGTGCTTCTGTCATGCTCAGCTAAATAACTTGACAAGTGTAAAAATGTTAACAAATGGCTGATGGAAAATTGAGAGCAGCCAGACAGCTTTCAGCCTGGTTAATTAGCTTCTTGACTGCTGAATTGTTCCTGCTGTCTCATATCGTTGATGCTTACAGTCCTGCGAGAAAGGGTTTGGGTTGCTGGCCAGGAGTGCATCCCAAAAGTTGTATTCATGTAACTTGAAGTTAGTGTGGACCATTTCCTTTTGGTTTAAATGACCTTTTATCTTTGGTGGGGGAGGGCAGTGGGGAGAAAACATATCACCTTTCAGCTTTGTCAGGTTGCATAGAGGTCAAGTTCTCTTCTCTGTGATCAAGCATGTAGTGTAAAACAGCCCAGTGTGTGATAGCACCAGGACCTGGGCAAAGGAGGACTTTATCAGGCCCTCTGGAGATACATATGACTGAAGGCCACGTTGTGAATCAGCATACATGATGGTTCTTAGCTTGCAGGGACTTGCAGTGTTCATGTACTTAACCCTTTGGTGGTGCTGGTTCCTGGTCTGTTTCCACCCTGGTAGGTTGAGAAGAAGCTGTTGTTTCTCAAGACCGTGCAGATTTCTCCTGCCACAATATCTGTGCATGTGTGAGACTTCCTGAAATATCTGGCTTCAAGGGCATAACTGTATTAGTCACTGGAGCTGCTGAAAGAGTGAGTCAGTGTATTTGGGTCTCCCAGCTGTATGAATAAATGAGTAAACCTGAATTATTTTTAAGTGATCAGATTACAAGAGGTGATAACATACTACAATGAATTTTCCATTCCACACCCTCTGAAAATGTGCTGGTCTCCTTCCACTCTGGAGCACTGGGGGAATAGAAGATCTTCAGTGTGTTGTTCTTAAGGAACCACATAAAAACTGCTGAGGTCACACTTGTAAAATGTCTCTCGGACCAAAAGCCTTGAGTCAGAAGTTGCTTGGCAAGGTGACAGACAGGTTGACCAAAGGTTGCATGTGGTGTGCTCTTGCAAAATGAACATGAAATGCTCATTGCCCTCCATGGTTCTTCAGTGCTTCCACAGGTTCACTCATGATACTTTAGTGGTGTACAGGACTATAATTTGCTTGTTGGTATTCTGGTCTTATCTCTGAAGATATTTATTTTAAGAATTCGTGTCTACATAGGTTCATTAATACTGTACTGTAATATCAGATGGGCTGCTGAGACCTCAAGGGGGGTGAGGAATCTATTTTTAGTGTATTTGAAGGGTAGATGATGTTTCAGGTCGTGGAATGACTTTCTGGGGGGCCTGTCACCATATGCTGAAATTTTGTATGTCATGGCAGTGGAGGCCAGTCATATGATGATGACTTAGTAACTTAAATGGGACATAAAAAAAATCCTACTCTTTAGGGAAATTTTAAAGATAGATGGAGCTAAAATGCCACACAGTCTCTTCTTATGCTTGTTTCCTTGATGTGCTGAAGAAATATAATCCTCTTTACAGGTGAAATAAGCAGTCTGCTTATGAGCTGAAGGCAGTGCCTGTGATCTGTTGACATCCATATTTGAGGGTTATTCATGTCCAAGTAAGAATTTTAATAATAGGTGACCAAAAGAGTGTTTTAGTTACCTATCTGGTGCGAAGAAGGTGGTTTGTGATGTCCTTTCATATCAGAAGTTAGTCACATATAGGAAGTTGGATGATAGCAGCACTTTCCTATTTAAACATACCTGACACTCCAGCCTGCAGAGATTTGGAGTTGAGAAGGTTGAGAAGACTGCCTCAAACAAATGTGTGTGCAGCAGTCTGAACAGTGAATCCAGCCTTGCTTTGGAAGCACTGTAGTGGTAGCCATAATTTATTATGGTTAGCTTTTATATGGATTGGCTTCCTAATTTCCTTGGAAGGCAGTAAACCTGCAACTTTTACAGGATTCTTCTTGTATTCTTGGGATTTTGTTTTGTGTGCAGGCATGTACGCTTTACCTACTTATTTAAGAAATTCTCACTGCCACTGTTAGGAACATTAACAAAGGCTTTTAATAGGTCAGACCCCAGCTATCATTGCATTTTCTCATTACTGTAGTACATTTGGCAGATAATAGAAGATGGGGTCTAAAGCTGTTATACACTAAAAGCTTATTCATGTGAATAGTTGCTGTGATGTGATTTTGAATTTCACTGCAGCTACTTCAGTGAGTAAATATTTGAAGATCAAATCCTTAGCTGCATGGACTAATTCTTGTGGAGTTTTTAGGGAGGTGTTTGGAAATTATATCTTGAATAGAAGATGCTAATATCTTGAATAGAAGAAGCTAATTTCAACAGCTACCACCTACATACATAAGATGTTCATTTGTGGTTGCATGTGAGGACATGGTTGTAGCTGTTTTGCAAGAGGCAATGGAAGCTTATGCATTAAATAATTTTTTCGCTTTCATTCATGTGCTCCTTTTCTTTCATTCTCATTCTTTGTCACTCTTTATATTTTGACAAGGGGAACACGTATGTTATAAATAGTTTTGACTTTAGTTAATACTGCCTTGTCCCTGAAATATTTCATATGAGTCTGTGGATGTTCTAGGAAGAACATTCATGTTTGCTGTGCTGCCTGTAGATGTTGTTCATGCATTCTGGAGTCCCACAGCTAACTGTGGTGTTTTTGGAGGCTATGATTTTTCACACCTTTATATATATATATTAAGAGATTGCTTTGAATAGATACTAATATGGTAATTCCATGTTCAAGACAGAGATGCTCTGGACAGAGAAAATGCAACCTAGGCCATTTTACAATGACAGGAGTGTATACTTTTGCATATGTGTACATAATACAAGTTGCTATCCATGTGGTTCATACTGCTATGGTAGTTCATCTGGCATATCACTTAAATATTTACTCCAAAAGATCTTGTTCTCTGTTGGTGTGAAGCAGCAATTCCAGTTATTTTTAGGTCATTTTCATCTTAGCAACCCTGTTGGAGATAAAACAGACACAAGTGCTGTAAACTGTCCCTGCATTTTGGTAGGAATTAATAAAATAAAGTTTAATGGTTTGGTCCCAAGGGAAGAACAGACCATCTGGTTAACAGAAGGTTAGGCCAAGTAATACAGTGCTGAGGGCACCACAAACCAACCCAGAATATCTGGTAGTGTGTCCAGTTGCTGCATGTATTAAGCATTAAAATGGTGCTTTCAGATCTGCAGAGCCAGCAGTTCTGTTACCACTGCTGTGACGCAGGAGATAATTCTGTTGGGCAAGCATCAGCATGGGGGTGGATCTACAATACAGGATGTGTAATGTCAACATGAAGCATGGGAGCTGGCAGTAAGAAGGAAAGCAGCCATTTCATGCCAGTGCAGGAAGCCTAAATAGATTTTTTTCCCCTCTGCATCTTGTGCTTTTATGCTGCTTTCATACTTTGTATTAAAATATTACCTTCTGCTTTGTCATCTGAAAACTTCAGCCCAGCAGGGTTTAATTTCTTTTTCTTTTTGAACTTGTTTGTTTTGTTTTTAAACAAGTGAAGTGCACTCCAGAAGCATGTCTGATGGATTATAAAGGGGGCTGGGGGGAGGCTGAAGGGCTAAGCAGATCTGGAGAAAGAGAAGAGTTCAGTCATGTGAAAGTCCTGAGCTTCAGATGAAGTTTCATTGTAGATACTTTTGGCTTTAGTGCAGAGACAGTTTGTTCAAAAGCTGTAACCATTTGAGAACACTGTACAGCAGCTGTGAAAGGCAGAAAGCTATGAAATACTGCAAGTGATACTATGTAGACTTTGAAACTCTGTAATTAGTATTAGCAAGAATTTCTTTTCAGACTTTCCTTTTCCTATTTGATTAAAGCTAGTGCAAATAACTGTGACAACATTTTTTAAAGAGCAAAATACTGTTACATGACTGTCTAAATCTGAAAAAAAAAGTTTCTAAACAAGCTTGCTAAGCATTCTATGGACTTAAAAATCTAGTGTTGTATCTCTGTCACCTCAGTCATAGGTGTTGGTTTTGGTTTGGTTTGTTTGGTTTTTTTTCCTCCAAAAAACACTTGGAGATATTGTCGTGTAGCTGCAGTCTGGGAAGCTGTAGAATACCAGAGCTTGCTCCCTGATGGGCATGGCAGAGCTGAACGTCATAATCAGAGCTCTCATGGTTTCTGTTGCCTGTCCAGCAGGATTTCCAAAGGATAATATTACAGCTTCCCTTGAATGAATCCTTGTCTTAGATGCTCTTCTGTGGTAGCCCTGCAAAGGTATGACTTTCTTCGTATGTTCTTAAGAACTGGTGTGGTAGTGTGGGAATAGTCAACCCACAGGTATGTTTTCCCAGTTGCAGTTTGGAGATGGGAGGAGGGAATGCATATAAAATGTGGCTTATGTGTGGAGACTGTTTGTTCCGTTCTGCAGTAACTTAATCCTTACACAGTGCTCCTTGCTCCATTGGCCTCATTCAGGAGATTTTTTGATTGAAGGTATGGGAGTCTAGCACTTCTGCATAAGGCACTTGCAAAGAAATGGTACTGAAGAATTAGGTGAAACTCAAACACTGTCTTTCAGGGCAGAACTTGTCTGCATAGGTAACTTCATGTTGTGTCAGCTGTTTCAGCATTAGAATTATTAATGATGTAGGCAAACCAAGAGACTTTTTCCAAGGTATGGTCATTCTGTTGTGTCCATGTAACTTCCCTTGCAGGTTTTATTTTCTAGTAGCTGGTAATTTTGTGGTTTTTCTAGCGGTGTTGAACAGTTTTTAGAACACAGAGGAGAAACTTCATCAGAAGTGTTTCTTCATATGCAAATGAATAATGCTTCTAGATTTTGTCTGCACCTTTTCTCATAGAACATCTCTATACTGCAAAGAAAATGCATTGTCCTTGACTTTTTCATACCAAAAAAGGTGCTACTTGCTGAAGATAGTTTATTATAAATAACTACTAAGATGATAATCTCACCACAGCATGCTTGGCAGTCTTCCACTGAGTTAGCCTGTTTCAGTAAGGAGCTGTTGCTTAAGATACAAAGCAATCTGCAGGGACATATGATCACACACACTGACTGTTTTTTTCTGTCATCATGGATGCCTCATCATTTCCTACCTCTGAGAATTAGGAACTGGAATTATTACTTGGTAGACCAGCAGGATCTAGCACAAGAAAAATGGACTTGAGTTCCCATCTCCTAAACATCAAGTTATACAGTAGTTCTCAGTTACAGAAGCACTAGTAGGAGAATCTCTGTTGGTCAGGGTTGTGTTTTTTATTTTTGATGTCACAAGGATAGAGGGGGATACTTGGGAAACTGTTGATACGTATTATGTGCACATCACACTTCCCTATTAGAAATTGTAAAGAAACACAAGTCTACCACTGGCAATGGTGTAGAGAGGATGTTTTTGGTGTTGGCTTTGTTTGGGTAAATAATGACTTCGTTATCTCTATATGGTTTGTTTTGTAGAAGTATTGTCCAAAACAAAGACTGTGATAAAGAGGTAACAGGCTATATCCATTTTTGGAGTGTATCGGAAAACTATTATTAATATCCATATATGCTTAGTGTCAAGATTTGACCATAGTCACATAGCTTGATGGTGATTTTTTGAGTTTGAGAAGTTGGTGCTGATTGGTGGTACACGGCTGTTCAGTTATGTTTTTGCAACAGTTGTGAGATTGATATCAGTGGCTGTTGTACGCAGACTTCTAGCAGAGTGCTGGCAAATGTTTGTGTTTTACTTGTTTAGAAACAGTTTGATCAGGTCATCTCTCCTGCTTTGTTAACAGTATAATATGAATCGGAATCTTTTCTAACCTCCATGTTACTTGCGGATTCTATTTGTTCCTTGGCGCCTGATGCTTCTGAGAGTCCCTAACAACTTGTATTTCAAGGCTAAGCATCTATGGTTGTTTAAAAGTATGGAACATGATACTTAGTGGAAACAATTGGTAAGACTGAGATAGAATGAATAAAGGTATCAACAATTTTGGAAGTTTTTTCTCCCTGATTTGACAGATCCCATTAAATCCTGTATGTATTTCAACAATGTCAAGGGGAAAACGGGACATGAAGAATTTAGTTAGACACTGACTTGCAAGTCTTAATTATCAGTCATTTTTTTTCAAACCTCACAAGCATTTGGAGTTGACTTTCATCTGGGAATTAATTTTCCATCCTCTGAAAGGAAAGCATGGAAGGAGGCAGAGTGATGGTATCTCTATCAAGTGATAGTATCCTTTTCCCGTAAGCTCTACAAAGGCAAATTCCTGTGTTATTTGCTGAAATTGTGGGAGTAGATTAATGATGGGATGGTCTTTGTCACAGACAAGATGAAGAAATAAACGAAACTTGTTCCTGGTGTTCAGTGACCCATGCATGATTGTGGAGCATTCTTCAGCTCTGAACATCTGACCTAGATGCCTTTACACTTTGGTATGGCTGTTCAGAGTCTGTCATATCCAGAAGCTGCCTAACTTGGGTGACCTTGTGGCTTTAAGGAAAATCCCATGGAACTGTTAGATTCAACCTCACTGAAGGACACATTCTGAAGAGCTAGTTCATTAAGCAAGCTTTGAAGAGTGTGCTCTGCAGAGCAGCTTCCTCTTACTTGGTTAATGGTTGACCTAGTTCTATTGCCATATGCCTTTTGGAACACATTCTAATATAAAATACATACTAAAGCAAGACTGGGGTATTAGAAGGGAAGTCAAAGCCTTTATGAAACAGAAATTATATAATTCTGTTGCATTTTGGAGGATATTTACTAAAAGTGTCCATTTCTTCATGGAACTGTATTGATTATGATTGCAAACTAAGGAGTGTTAATCAGACCTTTTTATGTTTTTATTTTCAGACTGGCCTTGTACAAAAGGTTTGTATCAGTAATTCCCTGTGCTCCATATGTGAAGCTGAAGTTAGGGAGTGGAAGCACTCAGAGAGATATTATAGCTGTGAGGAAAGATTAGATTAGATCTGGTTAAAGGCTGGAGGATTTTTCCCCTGGGGTAGGTGTTTTTTCATTGCAAACCATGGATTAACAATTTTTTTCTCTTTAAATTGTGGCTAGAAGCCAGAAATGGGAATTTAAACTTTTACCTGGTATCAGAGATGACACAGCATACATATTTAGGCAAAAATACAAGAGATTTGGAGGTACTGGATGAAGTTCAGCTTCCTACCGGAATGAGTACTTTCTGACAGGCTAAAGTTCTGAAGAACATGCAGGCTGTCTTTTTGGGTTAATTTGATTTTCCGCTCTGGGAAAAGGAAGGGTGTGTGATATCAGCTGTTTTCATAAATAGTGTGCATTATGGTAGAGCAAGGACAAGGGAAAATTAAAGCCATGCTTTGTAACCTTTTGAGAACTTATGACGTTATTAGTAGATGTGGTGATTTATTATTCTGTCAGTGTGGGAAACTGAACTGCTTATTAGATGGACAGCTTTGAGTATTCATATAACCTGGCAGTGGCTAACCTGTGTCTTTTCAGTTGCAGATGGCTTGCAAGCAGTCCAGGTGTGAATTCTGGGCAAAGGTATGTCACCACAGTCGTGGGGGTGGCTGGGGCCAGCCCAATTTGTCTGTGTGGGAAGAAGTATGCTGTCAGGACCTGTAAAAGCAACTATTGCTGATCAGCATGGGGAGTACCTAACCTGCAGAGAAGTGGTGGGATGTCTCGGGAGTCATAATCATCTTGTACCCCTGTAACTCCTTCACTTAGAGGCCCTTCATGTGTTTCTTGTGACTCTGGGCTCATTTGGTGATGTTACAAATATTTTGGCTTATTTGGTTAGGTAGTGACAGCATTACAGTTTTCTCTTCTTCCTTAGTGCGTAAGACTGAATGGTTTTTTTTGCAGGAGAATTCCTCAATCTGGGGGAAAACAAACTGAAGCATTTTTAGTAGGACACAATGTGTTGCCTGAGCTGTAATCATACTGGTCATGAAAAAAATCTGCTCTGGGGACTGACACAAGCACAGCTATTTGTGCAACCTGATCAGAACAAAGGATATTGCTTCTGCTGCAAGATCAGACAGATCTGACATTTCAGCAGGCTGAGAAAATGAATGGAGGAAGTGGTCCGCCTCCTCTTATCCATTGTCTCAAAGATGCAGGCTTATAGAGAAGAAAGGGAGGTTGAATAGTGCTTCCGAAGGAATATGCTGCTTTGTCTTCTATGAGAAGAGAGAGTTCTAGAAGGAGGAGTTCTAGAAGTTGTCTGCACTGGAAGACGGACAAGCTTGTAATAGGAAGGTGTGACAATGGACTACTGGTATTGAATGAGTACTTTCTCTTCTGTAGCCTGCCTAGCAAATCCTGTTATTAGGAAGGTGATGAAATGTTCTAGGCCTGGAATATGGGACCAAGCATACCATGAATGAAGCTCAGGGGGTGTAGAAATCTAATTAACTCTGACCTTCTAGTAAAGAATGCTTTAAGACTTCTATACATAAGGAAATTCAGAGTGTTTTCCTCTTTCCTTTTCTATTTCCCATCCTGTGTTCCCTGAATAACTCAGCTGTGTGTCCTGGGATACCTCTTAGTTGTATTCCTGATAGGATTTTTACATAAGGAGAGCTGGACTGACCGAATTACCCTGACAGTCAGAATCTTCTTCTGCTTGGGAGAATCCTTCCATTTCTCTTGCTCCAGCTGTCAAGCTGTCATAGCCAAATTAACCCAAGTGGGATTTTAGTAGCAGCCTCCCTTTTAAAGGCATAATAAGGCTGAGGAAATTGAGAAGAGCAGGACAGGGATTTTCATAAGCTGGGTAGAATTGAGGGTTATTTCATGTTCCAGAGCAGTAAAATTTGACGTCCAGCCTCAAGGGGGATTTCAGATGAGAAATTATTTCTTTAGAGCCAGGGGTGTAGAAGTTCTATCAGTATCATAGCTGGTTAGATCTCATCTACTCTGCCCTAGTGAGACCTCACCAGGTATTGTGTCCAGTTCTGGGCTCCTCAGTTCAAGAGGGACAGAGATCTACTTGAGAGAGTCCAACAGAGGCCTATGAGGATGAGTAAGGGGCTATCTTACAAGGAAAGGCTGAAAGACCTGGGACTTTTTAGCCTGGAGAGGAGACGACTGAGAGGGGATCTAATTAATGTCTATAAATACATGAGGGTTGGGCATTAAGAAGGCAGGGACAGCCTCTTTTCACTTGTGCATTGTGATAGGATGAAGGGCAATGGATTCAAGCTTGAACACAGGAAGTTCCATCTCAATGTGAGGAAGAACTTTTTTACCGTAAGGGTTACAGAGCACTGGAACAGACTCCACAGAGATGCTGTGGAATCTCATTGTCTGGAGACTTCCAAGACCTGTCTGGATGCATTTCTGAGTGATCGGCCTTAGTTTTGGTCCTGCTCTGGCAGGGACATTGGACTCAATGATCTTCAGAGGTCCATTCCAACCCCTAACATTTTGTGATTCTGTGATTTTAACATGGTCACTTGGACTAGAAATTGCTAGCACTAAGGTTTCTCATGATCAAGAGACTTCTATATAGAGTTTTCTTTAAAATCAAGCTTTTATTGGTTCAAGGACCCATAGCTGTCATTTCCTTAGCAAGTATGCTGTTTTTCTTTCTTTAAATTAGTGGAGAATAGATTGGTGTCTGTGATAATAGAACCAGTCTTGGCGATCCATGAGATCCCTTCCACATACTGTCTAGAAGGTTATGTCAATTCAAAAGAGAAGTAATTAGTTCCACAGGATGCTGGCTGGAGTCCATCACCAGTGTGCAGTGGGGATGAAGATGCAGCTTTAGGAGCCTGCTTATGAAAGGACATCAGAAAGTCATCAGTCTCCTTGAGTAGAAGCATGTGTTGAAACAGTTACACATGTGATGACTGGGCTGTCATGATTGGCATGTTTAGTATCCAAAAGCAGTTGTGAAAATTCCCTCTGGTTATTCTTAGGAGAGGCTTAAAACCCATTCCAGAGGATATGCCATGCTGGATTTGACTTAACAGAACTTTCAGTATGGGTTTCTGGCTTCTTTGACCTAAAGAAAGTACTTTTGGGGAGAGGAAATTATGATAGTTGCTTTGACTCCTTTATTCAATCACAGTTACACTGTGTCTAAACTAAATTGGTGATATTTGGACAGGATGATCAAAAATGTGTATATTACAAAAGAATAGTTTGGTGAGTTTTCAAACAATGCCTCGGTGTGAGGATGAGAGGAAAAATATCCAAGGTGGACATATATCTCACAAATAAATCAAGTAGCATTCTCCCAAGTGATAAAGATTTGGGTTTAAAAACAAGCAGTTTCTGAAAGGACAGTATCATCCCGGTGCTAAGCAGAGACAAAAAGTGAATTGTCTATTGGTGAAGGCTACAAAAGAATTTTTTACTTCCTTCTGTTTACTTACCTCTTCAGGGAATAGGAGGCACAGCAGAGAATATTGGCTAGTTATGGAGATCTTCAGAAAAGCATTGTTTGAAGCTGTTATATTTCTCATCTTTATATTAAGCAGATCTTATCTTGGGTTTGTGTAATTTTTTTATTATTTTTGTCATAATAGAACTTCTTATAAGACAGCTGGATCAGTTTTCTGAAAAGTCAGAGCATTGTACCAATCATAAAGCTGATAATGTTTTCACAGAAAAGGCCGTATCATGGCCTAGATAAAAGAAGAACCATGAAGTATTGTCATGCATGAGGCTCTGAACAAGAGCAAGGTGCTTGGTTTCTCAGTCGTCCATGAAGTCAAGAAAGTCTGAAGTCACCGTGGTTGAATGTTGAATTTTGGAATTTATCCATTATACTTAAAAGACAACAGCAAATTTTTTGGCTGTCATCAAATGTTCACAGTGGAGTCTAACACCTTTTGTGCTTTATTTTTCCCAAGTAAAAGGGACTGAGAATTGGGTCAGTTCCTCAGGGAACTCATTCAGATGGAGGAGGTAGCTGCTTTTGTAGCTTCAGAAGAAGGGGACGGTGGGATGAGAAAACCTTATTCAGAGTGTGCAGAGGAATCACAGGTCTCATTGGCCATTCACTTTTCTAGCGTATCAGAAAAGACTGTTGGAGCTTTCCATGACCAATGTAAATAATGACCTTGCTTTGATAGATCAAATAACACCAGTGTTGTGCCTTTGAGAGCCTTTGATCTCAAAGAGAAAAGCAAGGGTTTTCCTTTTTATTTTGGACCCTTTCCATTGTAAACAAAAGCATCCCACAGGTCAAAAAAAAAAAGGGTATCTGACTTGATTTAAAGAGACTTTACCTTTTTCCTTCTGTTCTCTGTACCAGTAATTTATATTTAAAAATATAACTACTCAATGTCCAGATGGAGATCAATGACAAGTGGTGTCCCTCGGGGGTCTGTATCTTTAGTAACACAGTGGTATTGAGTGCACCCTCAGCAAGTCTGCAGACGACACCAAGCGGAGTGGTGCAAGTGATGCACCATAGGCACCTGATGTCATCCAGAGGGCTGTAGACAGGCTTGAGAAGTGGGCCCATATGAACCTCGTGAGGTTCAACAAGGCCAAGGGCAAGGTCCTGCACCTGTGTTGGGGCTATCCCCAGTATCAACAAAGGCTGGGGGATGAAGGGATAGTGAGCTGCCCTGCAGAGAAGGACTTGGGGGTACTGCTGGATGAAAAGTTGGACATTAGACACCAACCAGAGGTGGTCTGTCTGGGGAATTTACTGATCCTTTAGAAACCAATGTGCAAGTCTATTGTAGTTCTGTGGGGACTATAGAAACCCTCTTCCATTTCTTCTTTTCCTCCATTGAGACAACAGGAAAATAAAACTAGTTGGACTCTAAAACACAGCACTTTGGTCACTCAGAACTGTAGTCCTGGTTTTACAGAACAAAACTAGAGACTTTGGTCCTGAAGTTACCACAGAGGTGGCTGTGGCATAAAAACCCAATGAGAATTTGCCAACGTGTCCATTTCCTAGAGTAACCTAACTTTTCAGTAGAGATATCCCATCAATTACACGATGAAAGAATTTCAGTAGATTAAAGGGTCTTGATCATTTTCGTAGTAATCTATTTCAGTTTTCTGTTAGACACCTCTCAAAATCTTAGACTTGTTCTGTTTTAAGGATAATAAATCTAGGAAATGTAGAAATTAACTCTCTTTGTCTTCTGTGCTAATGAAACACTTTAATAATAAGTACTATCATTAGATCCTAGTTTTTTTGGCAACTGATGCACAAACAAATGAGTTTCTGGGAAAAATGGTACATTAGCTTGGTTTTGAAAGTCATGCCACAGTAGAGGCCTCACGGTAAATGCTTTTCTTTTTAACTTTATAAACTGATTACTACAGCAGGATGGAGAGTTTGATTCCCAAACTGACAAATTGTTTTCAGTTCTTAATTTGTAGTTTCAGTTTTGGAAGACTGCTTTCAAGATTCAGAACTCTGTACTGCAGTAGTGTTAACTGGAGGAGTTAGAAGACAATGGGAGAATAAAGGAGTTCAGGAATGAAGGAGGAGAGAGAGGTCCGAGGTGTTTTCTGTGTTTCTTGGTTTTGGAATGAGTGACCATTTTAACCTCTAAGTAACTCTGAGATTAGTGGCTGTCTTCCAATCATGAAAAGTTAGATAAGAACATAACTTCCTCTTGGCAAACTGTTCCCTCTCCATTTCTCTCTAATATTCTGTGTAAAATCTTTTCTCCCAGGCATGGGTGCAAAGGAATCTTCTTGTCTGTAACTTGAATGTTTCCTTTCTTCTAGTAATCAAGCCTATAGGTCCAGACCTGGTATGCTCAGCTGAAAAAGAACCAACTTTTTTTTTTGATAGTGAAGCTTCACTGCCAAACTGATCTTGTACTGCAGGTGCCTAGAGGTATATGATACAAGTTAAGTTTGTCAGCTTTTGAACAGATCTGAATGACAGGCTCTTCAGGAAGGCTGAACCATAGCACCAGTCCTATGATTAGCAAGTGTGGTTCTGCTTCCTTCAGCTTCTGAGACCTTGAAGATCTATTGCAGGTTCTTCTTTAAGGTAAGGAGAAACTTACTCCTATTTTGACATCCACTTCATAATAAAAGGCGGTAGTAAGTACTGATCCACATGAAGGTCTGTTCCTTAGCTGGGGAAAGCTGGCAGAACTCCAGCAAATTCTAGAAATAAAAACCTGGAGAAGTCTCTAAAAGCACAGCAGTTACTGGACTTGGACAGTTTTCTGCGCTTGTAAGAATACAGCAGCAGGAAGTTGGAATGACACTGATGGCTTCATCTTTCTGTTATCTCTTGGGTTTTATGAGGGAATGAAAATCTTTAGGAGGGAACTTTGCTCATATTCTCTTCGTGGTATTGGCTTGCATGACTTGGTTTTTTTGGGGTGGTTTTTTTTTGTTTGGTTTTTTTTTGGGGGGGGGTGGGGTGGTGTTTGAAAACTGATAGCAGAAGACTATTCAGTCTTCAGAAGCAGAGCCATTATATGTGGGGATGTGCAACAGGAGCCAAAGTTTAAAAACAGAATACCAGGCTGCCTTCCTAAGGATCCAGACATAGCATACACACATGCACACACATATGCAATATCTTGACTGAGCACAGTTGTATCAGTTACTAAGTTCAGGGCAACAGACAATAAGAACTAAAAAGGGAGGCTTGTTTCTCAAAAAGAAAGAGGAAGACATATAAGAATTCTACACCCTCAGAAACCAGTTTCTGGAGTGCATGGGAGGGCTTCCAGCAGCAGCAGGGTTGAGAGACCGTAAGTCCAGATGACTGTCATTCCTTTTGGTATATCTGCTGTAGCCCCTTCCCAGCCTTCCCTTTTCTCTCCCTCATTTTCTCTGCCCTACTGAATAATGGTTCTGGGAACAGTATTGTTTTCCAAAGTGTGCTCCTTTCTTAGATAAAAGCATTGGATTTTATTTCATACTGAGTGCTGAGTGACCAGCACGCCACACACCTTCGTAAGAAATGAAAGACCCACTCCTTTGACTTCAGAGCTACTTTAAAGATACCCATCACCAGCATCATTCTCTCTTAGGCCGTGGAAATAACAGGTAATCAGTTTGCATCTTTGTAGAAGACCTGGAGAAGGATGGGCCTACAGAAGTGGTAGTAGATAGACCAGGAAGAAGTATTTATGGAAAAAAAAAAAAGCAGAAATATAAGGTTTGATGGCAGGAATACAGCTTGGAAGGTGAGGTAAGTTATATTAGAAAGGAATAATCCTTTGAAATAAAAGGTGACACTACTCCAACAAACAGTCTAAGCAAATTGGAAGATACAATTCTTGATCACTTGATCATAGGTAGACAGGGATAAAGAAAGAAATATTTAACCCTTTTTTGCCTGCTTCCCCAAAATGCTGATGCCATATCAACTTCCAGACTGCTTGATAATTGTGAGCTGGGCTGACAAGTGTGGGTAGTCAGGGTTCCTCCAGTAGCTCGGTGTGAAGCAGCAGGGAATGTACTTCTCTCAGGTGACACGACAGAAACTGTGTGCAGGTAGCAGTAGTGCACAGTCTTTATCTGCTTGTATGCCACCTCAATCTAGTGTGCTAAAAGACTGGAGCCTGCACTTTTGACTGCATGGGGTGGGTAATTTCCAGAAAAACTGTGATCCCCTGATGCATCGCATAATAAATGCAAACTGGATTTTTAGCTAGGCTTCCTACAGCTGCAGCAAACATGCTTGTGTATCTCAGTTGACAGATACAGGGGAAAAAAACCCAAAAACAAAAACCAAGGAAAAAAAAACAAGGAAGAGGTGTTACCACTTCATATGTCTGCCCAGGCAGAGTAACAGTCAGAGCTGCCCATGACACGCTTTGCTTTTGGCAGAGCTCAGGATGATTCTGCTCTTCAGACATGGGATGAAGCATGCTCAGTATTATTCCTTCGATAGGAATGCCAGTAGTATCTTGGATTACTACAGAGACTGCTCTGTGTCCATGAGCTGCTTCTGCAGGGTTTGGGTTCACATTAAATGGGATCAGGAGTCCTTGGTAGGCTGTGCATGGCTCTTGGCAAAGGCTAATCTCCTTTTTTGGAAAGTTATTTCTAAGATATACAGACTCTCAAACTGGGATACTTATTTTATTGAAATTTTTCAGAAAAAAATATATTAGTTGAATTCATACTGAAGGTGATGCTGTACCCTAAAAGTTTTGTGATTTAATCCCTTGCAATCTGAACGTTTTGTGTTTGCTTTATTTTTTTTTTAAATCCATAAAATATCTGGGTCTTCTTTGTGGTGATGTCCTAACAATAAATTTTAAGTGCAACTGTCAGCATGTGAAAAGTAATTGCTTGGTTTGTTCTCATAAATTTTGTTAGCCAGGGTGGAGTGGAAGTGTGAACAAACTTTGTGGCTCCAGCTAGCATGTGTGAAAGAGAGGTCCAATTAAATCAAACTTCCTCTTCTTTGGTCATGAGTATCTCCTGCTTGCAGAAGACATAAAGGAAGACCTAGAGTGTTGTCTTAACAGATATTTTTATGAAGGTGCTATAAAGAAGGTTCTCTTTGATGACTTCTACTAAGCTTTGATGGGGTTTTGTCCAGACATTTGCTAAAACAGAACAATTGCGCATTATTTAGAAGAGTTTGGGAAGACAGAAGGATTCAGCAGTTCGGGCAAAATTGTATTAGGAACAAATCCTCTCAGACCATATAAGAATTTCAGTTTTTCTAGCTCTCAATCCTTCAAAACAAATATCCTTCCTCACTCCTATATAAAGCTCCCTTTTTGGGTGGCCAGCCCTTATTACATGTCCCTTCTCCCACTGTGACCTCAAGTAATATGAGGGTTAGACCATGATCATGATCCCTCTAAATTCTGTCTCCCCTGGTATTCTTCTCCTCAGCTCTGCAGATACTTTGCTGAGGTAACATAAATTCTTCAGCAAAAGGCCTGGATGCTGTTCTGAAAGCTGGAAATGGTAATTCCAGCTAAGAAGTAAAGACAAAGAAAAATAAAGAGCCTAAGTTACATTCTTGTGTGTGGTGTATGATTTACCTCTTCTAAAATTTTAACTTCTGCTGTGCTGGAGAACCTTTTATTTGTAGTTGTTGTGGGTGGGAAGTTTGCTCTGGGATTTCAGGGACAGTGGCACAGAAAGGTAGTGTGGCTAACAGGAAAGGGCTGGAGTCTGGAAATCCACTTTCTGCTACTGGCTCTGTGACCTGGAGCCAGGGTACTTCACTTCCCTGTCCTTCTCTTTTACTGCCTAAAGGAAGAAGGTTCTCCCTGGCACAGGCTCCCTTGCCTTGCTTTTCACGTAGAGAGAGTCTACAGCTGTGGTCTGAAGCTGCATGAGTCTAATAAATAGGTAGTAACTGCATGGAATAGAGTGTCAGTATTGCTGTTTGATATATTTAATTCTGCCTTTTTGTTGCTTACATAGTACCTGCAGGGTGCAAGTCTTCAGATTTTCTTCAATAATTTGAAGCTGTTTCAAAACCAGGGGTATACTGCAGTATTTCCTCTCTCTGAGAACAAGTTAATTCTGCTGACTTAAATGATTGTTTGTGATAAATGAATGGAAACTTGAAACGTATGATATTGTACTTTGTCTTGCTTTGGTGTTCCATAAACAGTAGAAGGAAAAATTAAATTTCTGCAGGACTGATAGTATACCTCTGGCATAGACTCTTTTGTCAATGAAGTCCTAAATTAATGTGAAATGTTCACTCTACATACATTCCTGCAAACAAGAACCCACACTTGAATGAATGTTTGTTGCAAGAAACAAATAAAAAAGTACAAATGCCTTTTATTGAAATTATTTTTAAAGGGAAAAAAAAGTCTAGAATGGGCTACGAAACACATTACATTCTTGCTTGTCTCTCTGACACAGTGTTAAAGGATATTGGCTAACATAAATGATGTGCCTCAAAATACTCTCTGTATGCATTTTGGTGTCATAAGTTTCATGTTCACCTCTTTTGGGATGAAAACACAGGGAGGAGATTCACCTGACTGGCAAGTGGTTTTGCTGAATGCTGTGACTGAAGGGTTGTTCACTTAGCTGGACTCTTAATGAAAAGAGACCTGTGTTGTTTATCGCTGTGATTGTCCATATCTCTTCTCTATGAGTAGATGAAAAGATGCATCTTGTCCCTTTCAATCAGCATAAATCTGAGGACATAACGTTTAATAACTGTTGAGGCTATGGTCTTTGAGGTTTAGGTGGGTTTTTTGTTTGTCTGGTTGGTTTTTTAATTCTCATTTGCTTGTTTCCATCTTTGTAACTTTAGTAAGAAGAAGAAAAATACGTTTATAGGGTTCTGCTTTGAAATAATCCTGCTTTATTTTAAAACCTCTTGAGCTAGAGGATTCAGTGATACTTGATCTACCTAAATATTTATGTATACCTCTTGGAAAAGCACTAAGTTGCAAAGTTTGTTTCTTCCCTTTAAATCAAAGTCTGGTTCCTTTTTCTAAGTGATTCTATAACTTTCAATAAAACCAATTTCAATTATGTGATCCTTTGCTTTGGAACTATAGAACCGCATGTGTGCCTTTGTCATTATCACAGGTGAGTGCACATATTTTTTCTCTTTGTTGAAAATAGTGGGAGCCAAACCACTCTTCCCTTGCTATCAGAACATAACTTCTGAAGTCTTCAGATAAGTGCAAAGGCATATTGTATTGTGTAATTTTGTTTGTATCTTCCTCAAGCTTAAAGTTCTGTTGAGGTGTTTTAAGCTATCACTGAGCTTGAATCTTCTGCGTTCTTTTGGGTATTTTTAAAATTGTTTTTTGCCATCTTTGTTAGCTTAAAAGATATTTTAGACATTTCCGTTTACTTTTCATGCAGACTAAACATCAAGGTTTGTCTGCCCATGGAGTTACTTAGAGCTGTTGCAGTTTCAAATAACTCTTCTTAAATGCAACAGGATGTCCACCTATAGGTACAACCTCACTTCTGGTTCTTTTTACACACATGGCTTGGTGTGATGTGCAGGATGACATGGAGGTTTGATGAAAATGTTTGTAGGAAGACAAGATGAGGTCAGCTGCAGGTGGTTTCTACTAAGAACTGTAACACTAAATGGATCCTTAAAAAAAAAAAAAAAAGTATCTGCTCCAAATGCAGATACCCAGTGACCTCTCTGTATTTTTATGTTTTGTTTGTGGAGCTGTTGGCAGTCAACTGTCCCCTCCATTCCAGAGAGGGAATATCCCTGGAGCAGTTACTGCGATGGCTGCAGCTACAGAAATGGCTAGTGTACCAATGGGGTGAGAGAACTGCTGTCAAGACTACGTTCCTAGAGCCATGCGTGGATGGACTTCTGGTTGTATCTAAAAGAGTATCTGTCCCATGAATTTTCAATAACATACCTACATTTGCAATGAAATAAATTTTCTGAAGACAAAGTCTATGAGAAGGCTATTTCTTGGATCTTTATCTAAAGCTTCCTTTCAGGCTTCTCTTTGTTGCTTCTTAGAATTTATGTGTAAAACCAAAATCCTGGTGAAGTCTTAAGATGCCACTGGGGTGCCTTTTATTGCATTTGTCTAAGAATCTTGGTGGTTTATTTCAGTGCATTTTTGTACTGTTTAGAGATGGTCCCATTTTTACTAGGCACATACATGAGCACTTTCTAGAAAGTCCGTCCACCTTGAATTTATCCAAGAAGTCTTAGGCCAGGAAGACTGAAAATCTCTTCCACTCTTAACCTTGCTTTAGACAGTGCTCTCTGGGGACCTGTGTTTGCGTTTTCTACATCCTGCCTGGTCTTAAACACTTCCAGGGATGAGGCGTCCACAGCTTCTCTGGGCAACCTGTTCCAGTGTCTCACCACTCTTACAGTAAAGAACTTCTTCCTAATGTCTCCTCTACCCTGCTCTGGTTTAAAACCATTGTCCCTTGTCCTATCATCACATGCACTTGTAAAAATACCCACTCCGGCTTTCCTGTAGGGCCTCTTTGGGTACTGGAAGGACACTATAAGATCTCCTCAGAGCCTTCTCTTCTCCAGGCTGAACAGACCAAACTCCCTCAGCCTGTCCTTGTAAGAGAACTTCTCCATCCCTCTGGTCATCTTTGTGGCCCTCCTCTGGACTCTCTCCAACAGTTCCATGTCCTTCTTGTGTTGGGGGCTCCAGAGCTGGATGCAGTACTGTGGGTGGGGTCTCACAAGATCAGAGTAGAGGAGCAGAATCACCTCCCTTGACCTACTGGCCACGCATCTTTTGGTGCAGCCCAGGATACAGTTGGCTTTTTGGGCTGACTGCACATTGCCAGCTCATGTTACGTACTTTTATCAACCATTAGCCCCAAGTTCTTCTCTTTAAAAGGCTTGATTTCTGCCCCCCCCCGCCCAGTTTTAAATGGTTAAATGTAAAATATTTACAACAGCAGAAAAAAGCCAATATGTTGTGTAATGGACTTGCAGAAGAGAAAAAAGCCACAGTAGCTCTGTAAAGTCTACATACTTGCAAGGATTGTAGATTTTGAAGGATGCAGTTGGCTGTAATCTCAGGCCCTGTGAGCCATTTAAGTCTTACTTATTTTTTTCTTCTTTATTCTCTATTAGAATTAGATTAGATATTTCTTAGGAGGAAATAAAAAGAAATTTGATCATAGTGGCTGACACTCAGCTTATTTAAAGCAAAAAGTATTAAACTAGGACAGAAAACCTTCATTAGGAGCTTCAATACCTTACCACTTCTGAACAATTCAGGTTTAATAATAGTTTTCTCCTTAATTTGAATATGTCCAAATAGTAGTCAGGCGAAAGCACTGTTTATTATTGGAAGGATGAGAAATAAGGCTAACAAAAGATTGGGTATTTTTCTTTTTGTGAAGGAGACTGTTCTTTAACTGCTACCTGCAGAACAAAGTATGTTTCTGTTATAGACGGGGAATAGCAGCTTTTTCCTGTTGTCGTAATAGTTTCCAATGCCTTGATCCAAACACTTTCTGGCTGGAGAGCTTCTATTAAACTTGGTCAGTTCACAGATCTATAACCCTAGGATCACTCTGAATTCCTTTTCTCCCCACCCCCTCCTTGAAGCACGTTGTAGATGTGCCACTTAGCAGGCAGGCTCCAAAAGAAACTCTGTGTGTGATGATTGAGCCAGTATGCTATTTGAAGCATTCTGTAGGTGAGCTTTATATATTACATCAACTGGAAAAATCTGCTTCCTGAAAGGACTAGATGGGGAGTTTGAAGGAGGAGTAAGAGATGCCAGGTTCTTATTTGGACCCAGGATATTGCATTCCAATGTGTATATTTTGCATCCCAACATGTAATCTGATGGAATCTATGTATATATATGAAAAGTTATTTGGGATAAAGTAAGGTATTTCAGGCAACCTAAGTGTTCACTGTGACTTGTTTTGTTGTTAGTCCTTTTCAGCAGTATCAATTTTCATCTATCATCTTGCTGCCACCGTCCCAAACAGAGGATCTTCACTTGCACAGGTGGAAAAGATCTAAAGGGGTAGCAGGAAGAAGGGTGGCACCCTAGTGGTAATCACTAATCTGAGATCTGTCAAGTATTGGAAAAGTATATAAGCTTCTACCTGGGGCAGAGATGCTGGTTGCCATACTGCGAGTCAGTGGGTAAATAAAACTGTGTATTCTGTCTGGCATGATAAATGGGTCAGTGATGGATTTGTATTACCTGAGGAGATGAACTGTCTGACAGAGAAGCTTCTGCTTGCTACCCAGAAAATGTCAAACACAGCAGGAAGCCTGTGGGAAGAGGAGGGAGAGCTGGAGACAAAGGTGGTGTTAAAGTAGCTACAGTATCAGGGGAGCTCCTCAGACAGGCTGAAACAGGTGTTTCTGAGGAGGGGACTGGGACCACCTTTAGACATTGTAACCAGAATTTTCTTGTCCTCCAGTAGGGTTTCAGCCATGGACCCTGCTTTATAGTAAGATGTGTGCATGAGCTGGGTTTGGGTGTTGGCTGGTACAGAACATGACTTCTGGTGCTTTGGTTTTATAGGGCAAAACACATTCCTCTGCCATTTTTCATCCTCTCCACAGGCTCTGCATGGGGTTAAACCTCCAGAGAACTTCTGGAGCATGTAAGATCTCAGGGTGGACTGAGAGAGAGGACTGCATCATGCCCAGTGTCCTTAGTAAACTGAGCTCTTGGTGATGAAAGGCAGGCAGTGGGCTTTAGCTCAATTGGATGAGGTCCATGCAACATTTCTTTGGTTCCCAACAGCCCTGTGAAATTCTCTTAAGAGTCTTGAACGTCTACCAAATTGAGCACTGTATTACGAAAATTATCTCTGGCTGAAAGATTACTCTTTTCACTAGTTGAGTTCAGTCTATGTTACCTCTGCTATGACACGGGTCCAGTCTCTGTACTCAAAGGAGGGACACGTGTCCAGTGAAGCATCTTTTCACATCCATTTTTCCAAAGATGGTGATGATGTCTCTTTATTTTGCCTTCCTGAAGATGCTTTTCAGTAGCGGTTCCAAAGCAGAGCTTTGCCCTATGCATTTGTGCTTCTTGAGTGCTAGTGACTGGATTTCCACCTCTGTGACTACACTGAGAGTGCCTCCTACTGTTTTATACCAGCTGTGTTAGCTGGTCTAATCTCAGATCTCCAAGATTAAAATTCTGTGGCCGCTAAAACTACCCATCAGTTCATGTGTTCCCATGGTTTAGCTGTTTCAGCAGTTTGTAAACTGTATTTATTCTCTGTAAAAACATGCTCCTTGCAAACAAACATCAGTCCTCTCTAAAGCATGCTTGCAACTTGTGAGCAACAGCACCGTAATTGCCCATGGAATGGAGCATGTAGTTCGGGATGAATGACAAGATTACTTTTAAAGGCACTACAGGCTGTACAAGTCTGGCTTAAGGTTCACTTAAGGGCAGATGGCCATTAGGAGATAATCTCTTCTGCCTTCAGCCACAGCTTTGCTCTTTCCCACCTCAGTTCATGGTCTAGTGAGGTATGTGGTTGAGTTTGTAATATCTGATTCGCTACTGGCAGGACCTCCTTTATAAAAGCTCTGCTGTGTCTTGGCAAGAAAGATCTTTGCTGGGGTTATGCCAGGTTGAGGAGCCTGCTCCTCCCCCTGCTCTTTCCAGGGTGAGGCTGGTAATGCATCCTTTGTGTAAAAAACTCCTAGAAGATGTTATCTGCAAGTAGGAACTAGGTTGTTTCTGAAGTACCCAGGCAGAGCCGTGTTCTTCAGCACCACCTACTGAATTTCTTACTTCGCCAAGTCCATGTACACGGAGCAGTGCACTTCTCTTAACTTGCAGGAGACGGATTACTTGAGGTAATTAACAGTGCACTCTTGGCTGGAAATTAAAAACCCCAGACCCACTGCTTACAGCTGCATTATGCCATATGGGGACCACTAAGGAGCAGAGTACAAAAGCCAAGCTGCTTGGCTCTGGTATCTGTTTTCCTAGATTGGGCCAGCCCACTTGCCTCTTGAACACACGTATGTCTATGCAGAAGGGTGTTGAGAGGTTGGGTTGTGTCAATGAGGTAGATGACTTGGTTTGTTTCCTTTGAGTGTTTAGTATGGGAACCAAGTGGCAGACCACATTTCTACTCTAGGGTTTTGCCCTATGCTGTTCCATCTTCCTCTTAAAACCTGGAAGGATTTTAAAAGTTATTTCTTTAAAGGTTTTGAGTATGAAAATGGCTTAAAAGCTAAGGGTGTTTTCATTTTCTTCCTCTTCACTTTCTGGTAAAAAAGGAAACAAGTTTATTGTGTAAAAAAATAGGAGCCTATCTGATCAAAATTCTGTCCTCCTAGTAAATTTGTTGTTGTATCTTCTAACACATGGCCAAAGCAGTATTGTCTTTATTGGCTCTGGTGAACCACAGGAAAACTTGACACAACTGTCTGTGTATCTCTATTTGCACCTTCCAAACTACTTTTGTGCAGTAAATTAAGTACCTGCCATACTTAATATGGGAAAAAAGTCCTACTTCAACCATTTAGTTGTTAAAATTCTTATATATATTTAGAGTCTTTTTGATTTTTGTAGGGATTAATAACTTGCCACAGAAGTGATTCTGAAGATCAGAAAAACCCATCCTAGTCTTGTTCAGAACAAAAGCATTTAATATT
>JAAGNO010024451.1:43565-57196 GCA_033439905.1 Ceryle rudis
TGGTGAGCTTGCAGTGTTGGGTCAAAGGTTGGACTAGATGATCTTAAAGGTCTCTTCCAACCAAAGACATTCTGTGATGTTGTGATTCTGTGATACCTGTCCTTACTTCCATGGCTGGTCCAGTTCCTTCTTGCCTTTTAGTTTGACCACCAGGTGTCAACTCAGCCATGCTGTTCTCTTTCCTTCCTTGCTTGATTTCTTATACCTGGGGATTGAGAGCTCTTGCACTCTATGGAAAATGTCCTTAAAGATCTGCCAGCTCTGTTCTGCTCCCTTGTCCCTGAGGACCATTTCCCAGTGGGTCCTATTGACTAACTCCTTGAAGAGCTGGAAGTTTGCTTTCCTAAAATTCAGGGTCTTGACTATGCTCCTTGTCTGGCTTGTATCCCTTAGTACTGTGAATTCCACCAGGGTGTAATCACTGCAGCCCAGGCTGCCTCTAGTCTTGACATCCCTGATGAGCTCACCTGCACTGGTGACCAACAGATCCAGTATTGCATCCCCTTGGGTAGGGTTGTCTATTTCTTGTCTTAAGAAGTTATCCTCTATGCACTCCAAGAGTCTCCTGGATTGCCTACAGCCAGTAGATGTTGGGTGGTTGAAATCCCCCAGCAGGACGAGAGCCTGCGAACGTGATTATGCTTATGTTTTCCACTGAAGTCAGGAACTATAGGATTTGAACAGACAAGTGTTTCCATTTTTAGGGTTTTTTTTTAATCTCTGGTAATGAAACTGCAAGACTTTCTCAGCTTTCAAGAAGGTTAGAATGGGTCTTACAGAAACAGAAACCACTGTCTTCTATTTGTATTCAGTGCATGAATATTTGGGAGTAATGTGTTTGTTCTAGCATATAGCTACTAGTCTCTGAATGAGACAAACTTCCTTTCTAAACAGCTGTCTCCTGAGTAATGGAAAAGCCTAGAGGGCAAAGTCCATTGAAACAGTAGTCATTTGTCAGAAGATTGACTTATAGCATTGATAATGGCAACCTGTAAGTTGCTTTCTTTGAATCGGAATTTCCTTGATGCCTCTTAAATGTTGAGTTTTAGCCTGCAGTAATTATGGAATTTCTGGAAATCATAAAATGGTGATCGGAAGCTTGGTGTTAATATATTTTCAGAATTCACTGAATGGTGTTTCTGTAAAAACAAAACAAAAAACTTCCAAAACAAACCATACAGGGAAAAACAAAACAAACCCCTTCCTCTTTCCTTCTCCTTTCCTTGTTTTACTTGCAGAAGTTCCTAATGCAAAGGATCATTCCTGAACCATGGAGGTGCTGCAGTGTGATGGCTGTGATTTCCGAGCTTCAACCTATGTAGACCTAAAAGCTCACATTCAGGATGTTCATACTGCTTTTCTGCAGCCAACAGATGTCTCTGAGGAAAACCCTAGCCGACTGAGGTCTGTCTCCATGAATGTTAGCAACCAGACTGAGACTGAATTTTCTTCTGTAAAGGATGAATTTACAATTACAGATGAAATAGCAGGTAAACCTCAACCCTAAGACCTTATCTCACATATGATTTATTTCAGTGCATTTTAATTGTCATGTTTCAATGTGATTTTTAAAAAAACTGTTCTCTTTATCACTCTGGTAGTGAAGTGGATGATGTTTAGTTATAGCCATGTTTTTTCTGTAAATGCAAATGTGTGGATTTGTTGTCTTGCTATTTTTCACATGCTTCTTCATATTGCTTCTTTTCCTTGCTTTACACCACCGTGAACTCTAGAAAAATTTTGAACTTTATTAGTGTACTTTTTTATTTCAAGAAGCTTATTTTGGAAATTGTCTATCCCAAATTATGTACCATCTGTTAGTTCTCTGACCATTCTTATATGCGCAGGTGTAATCATAAATAAGTGAGGGAATCCTGGTGTGATTAATGTGTTCAAGATGTGTGTATATTCATATGCATACAGGTTAGATGGGGAGAAAACTGTCTAATTTTATTTATTTACATATTTACTTTTTAATTCTTATTTTAGGGCAAAATACAACTCAGATGGGGACTGGAAGTTGCTATAGCCAGAGCCAAAGTCTTTATGGTCAACATATAGCTCCAAATCCTAAACAAGCCAGCAAGTTTTTCCAGTGCAAATTCTGTGTGCGTTACTTCCGATCTAAAACCCTCCTCATAGAGCACACTCGCAAGGTTCATGGAGCACAAGTTGAGGGGAGCTCAGTAGGGTCACACACTACTGGATCTTTAAATTACAACATTGTGATGCATGAGGGATTTGGCAAAGTTTTCTCCTGTCAGTTCTGTACCTACAAATCACCAAGGCGCGCAAGGATTATTAAGCACCAGAAAATGTATCACAAAACCAATCTGAAGGATAGTTTAACTCCTACTGCTATCTCTACTGTATCTGAATTGACATCTGCCTCTGTGCCAGTGCAGGAACCCTGCAAGGAATTGCCTGCAGAGGTGGTAGAACGGAGCATTTTGGAGTCCATGGTGAAGCCTCTAACAAAGTCCAGAGGCAACTTTTGCTGTGAATGGTGCAGTTACCAGACACCTCGAAGGGAGCGCTGGTGTGACCATATGATGAAGAAGCACCGTAGCATGGTAAAAATACTGTCAAGTTTGAGGCAAGAACAAGACAGAACCAGTGCACCTGATGTGCAGAGTAAAAGTGCCCAGAATGCTTCTCCAAACTCTAATTATATTTTTATGAATATGACAGAACATGATATGTTGAATGCTGATGTCTCAAACTTCAGAAGCTTTATGGGCAATTCCCTTATCAGACCCAACTCTTCTATATCCTCTAAGTTTTCTTCTGTGTCTTATCCTCAAATAAAGTCTAAATTACCTCACAACTCAGACATAGCTAATTTGTCTGACAGATCCCACTATGGAGTTGCTGATATGACAAATTCTGCTGACTTTGAAACAAATAGTATGCTAAATGACTCCAGCTCAGATGAAGAGCTAAATGAAGTGGACAGTGAGAATGGTTTGAACTCTGTGGACCACCAGACTTCAGGAATATCTGCAGAGCAACTGATGGGATCTGATGGCAACAAGATGTTGGAAACTAAAGGGATTCCCTTTAGAAGATACATGAACAGGTTCCAATGTCCTTTTTGCCCTTTCCTCACAATGCACCGCCGAAGCATATCCCGTCACATTGAGAATATCCACCTGTCTGGGAAGACAGCTGTATACAAATGCGATGAATGCCCTTTCACCTGTAAGAGTTTGTTAAAGCTTGGAGCTCATAGGCAATGTCATGCAGGTACAACATCAGATCGGGACACCGTGAATTCTCAGGGTGAAAACATTGTCTCCTCTTTGAAAGACAACACGGTTTCTTATGAAAGTGGGAATATAAACGGAAGGAAGTCAACTGGGATGACAGAAACAGTGCAGCAGCAACAGCAGCAGTTGCCTCAACCCCATTCACAACATCCTTATAAGTGTACAATGTGTAACTATTCTACCACTACTTTGAAAGGTCTCAGAGTTCATCAGCAGCACAAGCACTCATTTTGTGACAACTTACCAAAATATGATGGACTGCCATCCAACGTGCCACAAGAGAGTGAGGCAGATGCTCTCACCTCTGTCAGCACAGTGAAGAAAAGCCAGACCTCAATTCTTGGTCTCTCATCTAAAAATAACTTTGTTGCTAAGGTCACTCCGAAAGTGTTAATTGACTGCCCTTTGGATCTCTCACCAGTGAAAAAAAGAACTAGAATTGATGAAATAGCAAGCAACCTGCAAAGCAAAATAAACCAAAACAAGCAGCAAGAAGATGCTGTGATTAATGTAGAGGATGATGAGGAAGAGGAGGAAGATGAGGTAGAGATAGAAGTAGAATTAGACAGAGAAGAACAAACAGAACCAGTAGTGGAAGTTTCTAGTTCTTATGCATCCCAGCAAATGTGGGGGGGAGAGACTAATGATTCCCAGAAGGGTACAAGCTTCAGAAACATGCATCATGATTATAACTCCACCAATGGAGCAGAGATCGAGCTCACTTTATCTGAAGATGAGGATGATTATTTTTCTTCTACTAACATGAAAGATCAACAGAGCCCTAATGCCTCTATTCTGGAAAGTCAGACAAATATATATCAGAACACCAAAAATGTGGAGATTAATGACTCTGGCAGGCTTTACTATTGTAAACACTGTGAATTTAGCAACAAATCTGCCAGGAGTGTTAGCACCCACTACCAACGGATGCACCCCTACATAAAATTTAGCTTTAGGTATATCTTGGATCCAAATGATCACAGTGCAGTATACAGATGCCTTGAGTGTTATATTGATTATACAAACTTTGAAGACCTGCAGCAACACTATGGAGAGCATCACCCTGAAGCTATGAATGTACTGAACTCCGATCACTCTGATCTGATTTACCGCTGTCGCTTCTGCTCTTACACTAGCCCAAATGTTAGAAGTCTGATGCCTCATTACCAAAGAATGCATCCAACAGTGAAAATTAACAATGCAATGATATTTTCAAGCTATGTTGTTGAGCAACAAGAGGGGCTAAACACAGAGTCTCAGACGCTGAGAGAGATCTTGAATTCTGCTCCAAAAACTATGGCAACCTCTACCCCCATGGCTCATGGGACTACTGTGCCAGAAAGTTTTAACAGAAGTGCCACAAAGAGTTTTAGTCTTGAATGTGAAAATCAGAAGACACCTTCAGTCAATTCTGTGGTTCTTTATGACTGTGATGTGTGCTCATTTGCAAGCCCTAACATGCATTCAGTTCTGGTGCATTACCAGAAAAAACACCCTGAAGAAAAAGCATCATATTTCAGAATTCAGAAGACCATGCATATAGCTTCTGTTGACAGGGGCTCTGCCCTGACTCAAACGTCTTTTGAGATGGGAATGTCTGTCTCCTCAAAACTGTCCAACTTGTCTTCTCAACCTCCACCTCCCCCACCACTGACCCCAGACCTTGCTCCTGAACTCTACTATTGCAAACACTGTTCATACAACAACCGTTCAGTTGTGGGAGTGCTTGTCCACTACCAGAAAAGGCATCCGGAAATAAAGGTCACAGCCAAGTACATTAGGCAGGCACCTCCTACTGCAACAATGATGAAGGCTGGTGAGCTGCCACCTGGGATTCAGAAACTGACAGTGTCAGTGCAGCAGTTGAGCCAGAGCAGTCCTGAGAGCTCTGTGAATCCCCTTGAGAATGAAATGTTCTTCTGCCAGCACTGCGATTATGGAAACCGGACTGTGAAAGGTGTGCTCATTCACTATCAAAAGAAGCATCGTGATTTCAAAGCCAATGCAGATGTGATTAGGCAGCATACAGCCACCATTAGAAGCCTTTGTGACCATAACCAGAAGAAATCATCTGGCAGTCTGCCTGCCTGCACTTCCAGCACTGAACAGGACAAGACAAAGCTGAGAGCCCTCAAATGCAGACAGTGTAGTTACACATCACCTTACTTCTATGCATTGAGGAAACATTTTAAGAAAGACCACCCAAATCTGAAGGCCACAGTCACGTCTATTCTGAGATGGGCATTTTTGGATGGCTTGATAGAAGCTGGTTATCACTGTGAATGGTGCATTTATTCACATATGGAACCGAGTGGTTTGCTTGTGCACTACCAAAGGAGACATCCTGAACATTATGTTGACTATACATATATGGCAACTAAACTCTGGGCAGGTCCAGATCCTTCCCTAGTGATGCCAACAGAGGCAAAGACCTATAAATGCAAAGACTGCATTTTTGAAGCATATTCCATTTGGGATATTACTAATCACTACCAGGCTTTTCACCCTTGGACTATGAATGGGGATGAATCGGTATTGTTAGATATCATTAAGGAAAAAGATGCTGCTGAGAAAATTGGCACACAGCTTGATGAAGTTAGGGCCAGGATTAATTCTGAAAACCAGGTAACACCACAGATGGACCGGGATATGGAGGATCCCAGCCTTTCCCAGGAAAAAAATATTCAACTGGCTTCTGCAAACCCTGCCATCTCCTCCACTCCATATCAGTGTACAGTTTGCCAGTCTGAGTACAATAACTTGCATGGCCTCCTGACACATTATGGCAAAAAGCATCCTGGCATGAAAGTGAAAGCTGCTGACTTTGCACAGGACATAGACATTAACTCAGGGGCTGTGTACAAATGCAGACATTGCCCATACATTAACACACGCATTCATGGTGTCCTCACACATTACCAGAAACGGCACCCATCAGTAAAGGTCACTGCTGAAGACTTTGTACATGATGTGGAACAGTCAAATGACATTGGCCAGAATGACATAGAAGAGACAAGTAGGGTTTTCAAGCAAGGCTATGGTGCATACCAGTGCAGACTATGCCCTTACACTCACGGCACACTGGAGAAGCTCAAAATTCATTATGAGAAATACCATAATCAGCCTGAATTTGATGTTTTTGCTCAGTCACTGCCAAAGGTGTCTGCTTTAGTGGAGCCAGACATGGTAACTGAAATCAAGACCTCCCCAGAAATTGCTGCTGATGGTGTTGGAGAAGTCTTTATCTCAGCACCTCATTTCTCTAGTTCTCACTTAGTATCTCATACAGTGTTCCGGTGTCAGCTCTGCAAATACTTCTGTTCCACCCGGAAGGGGATAGCCCGGCACTCCCGCATCAAACATAATAACGTTCGGGCACAACCAGAAGGCAAGAACAACCTCTTCAAGTGTGCTTTGTGTTCCTACACCAACCCTATCCGCAAAGGGCTTGCAGCACACTATCAGAAAAGGCATGACATTGATGCATACTACACTCATTGTTTAGCAGCCTCCAGGACAGTAAGCGACAAACCCTATAAAGTGATCATTCCATCTCCTCCCAAAGACAACACTCCTCAGTTAAGTGAGGAGCTGAGGAGGGCTGTGGAAAAAAAGAAATGCTCACTTTGTTCCTTTCAATCTTTTAGCAAAAAAGGTATTGTGTCCCACTACATGAAACGTCACCCTGGTGTTTTGCCTAAGAAGCAGCATACGAGCAAGCTGGGGAGTTACTTCACTACCATGTATGCTGATGAACATGAAAAGTCAACTCCAGCTGAGGAAAGTAATAATTTTGAAAAGCCTGAGGTGGAGAGCAAGGCTCAGGAAACTGAGTGGCTTCCCTTCAGATGCATAAAATGTTTCATGCTATCCTTCAGCACAGCAGAGCTGCTGTGCATGCATTACACTGATCACCACAATAAGGATTTGAAGAGAGACTTTACCATACTGGAAAGTAGCACCCACTCTCATAATGCTGTCTACCAGTGCAAGCACTGTGATACTAAATTGCATAGCACGGCAGAGCTGACCTCACACTTGAATAGTCACAATGAGGAATTTCAGAAGCGTGCCAAACGTCAACAGAGGAGGAAACAGCTTTTGAGCAAGCAGAAATATGCAGATGGTGCTTTTACAGATTTCAAACAAGAGAGGGTAAGGATCTGTGTGTCTAGTCTCCTCTGCTTCCTCTCCCCAGGGAGGAAAACAAACCAAAAGCTGTTCTATACCCCAAGAGGGTCCTTATTTCTAATACCCACATGCATGTTCTCTTTGAAAACCAAATAAATGCAGGTTAATGAATGACTCATCATGTCAATGGGGTCTATATATTCTGCTTTAATTTCCTTCATTCTCCACCTATTCCTAGGCTCCTTCCAGCTGTTTCCTTCAGGATTTTCCCTTTCTTCCTTCCTCTCATCCATAAGATCTGTATTTGACATTTTTTCTTCTATTGCAAGGCTGCTGTTTACTTTCTCATAGATTCTTTGGCAAATGTCCCATTCTAATGCTCATCAATGTACCTTGAAATAACACTCCAATTTCCTTCTCAAGCTTATGTATTTCAGTACATTTTCTGATAAAGAACCTGATGTTTATGTTCATCTATCCAATAACTTCAAGCTTTGGACAAGTGTTCCTGTGAAAAGAAGACCAAATTCTGCTACTCTTTTATGTACCCTTCTCATCTGGAGTAACTCTACTTGCTGTAGAAAAGCTTACAGTTGGGCAGAATGGAACCATGAAAATGCATGGCTTGGTCTTGTAAGTTAATAATGAACGGTCTTCTAGGAGACTACTATTATGCAGAAACTCAAAGGTTTTCTTTTGTATGTCCTGTCCACCTATTTTGAGGGCTTTAATAGAAGTCAGCACAAACTGAGGTTGAAGTTTTTCACAGTAGCATGTTGTAGTGGATTGACCTTGGCTGGATACCAGGTGCCCACCAAGCTGCTTTATTATTCCCCCTCCTTAATGCAGGACAGGTGGAGAAAGAAAATAAGATGGAAAAAGCACATGGGTCAAGATAAAGGCAATTTAATAAAGCAAAAGCAAAGACTGGATGCAGAAGCAAAGGAAAACAAAAGATTTATTCTATACTTACCTTCAGCAGGAGATGTCCAGCCACTTCCTGGGAAATAAGGCTTCAGTACACATAGTGGTTGCTCTGGAAGACAAACATCATAATAATGAATTCTCCCACCTTCTCCTCTTTCCATGGAGAAGGACCTTGACATTCTGGTGGACAATAAGTTATCCATGGAACAGCAATGTGCCCTTGTGGCCAGGAAAGCCAATGGTATCCTGGGGTGCATTAAGAAGAGCGTGTCCAGCAGATGAGGGAGGTTCTGCTCCCTCTCTACTCTGCACTGGTGAGACCTCACCTGGAGTATTGTGTTCA
Source organism: Ceryle rudis (assembly GCA_033439905.1). NCBI lineage: Eukaryota > Metazoa > Chordata > Aves > Coraciiformes > Cerylidae > Ceryle > Ceryle rudis. The sequence continues at coordinate 52,236 of JAAGNO010024451.1, forward strand.
GTTCTGGTCTCCCCAGTTCAAGAGAGACAGTGAAATACTAGAGGGAGTCCAACAGAAAGCTACAAAGATGATTAAGGGACTGGAACATCTCTCTTATGAGGAAAGGCTGAGAGACCTGAGGCTGTTTAGCCCGGAAAAGAGAAGACTGAGAGGGGATCTTATTAATGTTTACAAATATCTGAAAGGTGGGTGTCAAGTAGAAGAGGCCGGTCTCTTTTCAGTCATGCCCTGTGATAGGATGAGAGGTAATGGTTGCAAGGTGAAACACAGGAAGTTCCACCTCAACATGAGGAAAAACTTCTTCCCTGTGAGAGTGACAGAACACTGGAACAGGCTGCTGTTAAGGTCTGATTTGGTCCCCAATATGACTGAGGACTCCAAGGACTACTCCGGGGTGAAATTAAGACACAAACGAGGTCAGATGTCACTTGGCAGCCAATAGCACTTTATTAGTGCTCTTACAAAGAAAGCGAAAGAGAAGAGAAGGGAAGAGAAGACGAAAACAAAGTTGGAAAGAAGAAGAGGGAAAAATTAGCATACCACCCACATGTTCCTATGGCGTCCTGTTGGATGGACTCAGTGGCAGAAGCTTCTGTCTTTCAGTCCATGTATCCATTATTTATTCTCCATGTCCCCTCCTCTTCCAGGAGATAGTCAATTACTTCTTGAAACTGCTTTGCATCACCTTGCCCCCACGTTACATCACTCCTGTGGCTGATGCACATGACCAGTACTGTCACTGAGGAGTCTTTCAGTCGTTTCCGAAGAGAGGCTAATGACCCCAGGTGCAGGCTCATGCACAGTTTGAGGAATGGGGGGGCGGTAGGCAGGTGCTCTTTAACCATGTTCTTTTGTGGCACTTTCCGAGGTCGACGGTTGATGGTGTTCCTCTGTGGTTAATGGTTGATGGTGTTCCTCTGTAGTTAGCAATGTTGAAACAAGCAACTCCTACAAAGTCTCTTTACAAGAAATGTTTTTCCCCTATAGGAGTGATGTTTGAGACAACTAATCAATGGTCCCTTAGAGCTGCCCAGGGAGGTTGTGGAGTCTCCTTCTCTGGAAACTTTCAAGACCTGCCTGGATGTGTTCCTGTGCTGGCAGGGGGATTGTACTCGATGATCTCCAGAGGTCCCTTCCAACCCCTACCATTCTATGATTCTTATAGTTTCTAATGCTGAGTATGATGTCATATAGTATGGAATATCCCTTTAGTCAGTTTAGGTCAATTGTCATGGCTGTGTCCTCTCCCAAGCTCTTACTCACCCCAAGCCTACTGGCCTTTGGAGGTGAGGGGTGGGGAATGTTGGAAAGACAGCCTTGATGCTGTGGGATCCCTGCTCAGCAGTAGCTAAAACACTGGTTTGTTATCAATACCTTTCTAGTTACCATTATGAGCACAGCACTATGAGAACTGCTATGGGGAAAATTAACTCAAACCCAACCAGACCCAATACACCATGTACACTAAATGCAATTTCCCTTAAGGTGTAAAATCTGGTCTGGGTATATTCCTAAAAGAGATGTCAGAAGCATGTTTCACTATTACATTAGTATAACTGATTTATGCTCATGTGCTTCAATAGGCTTTTGGACAACTGGAAGATGCTTCAAAACTTAAGGAGAGAAAAGTAGTTGGCTACAAATGTAAATTTTGTGTGGAAGTTCATCCAACACTTCGAGCCATCTGTAATCATCTCCGTAAGCATGTCCAGTATGGGAATATTTCTCCTGTGTCAACTACAATAAAGGTGAGAATTCTGTGAACTGACAACATTTTTTGTTTGATATTAAGGCCTAACTGAAAGCCCATAGAGGGCTCCCATGGAGTCAAATGAGTTTTGGATTGGATATTCTGAACAGTTAAGCATAGCATTCTGATCTAATTCTTCGGGTTTCCACAGCACATTTTGCTTACTTTAAGGTGTTTTAACCTTCTTCTGCTCTTCATTTGGGGTACAAAGCCTATTTAACTCTCATTTCTTATTTGCCACAATGGGATTGATATTACGGATGACTGAAAGTCTTGTTTTATGAGCAGGAGCTTCTCCATCAGCTGTTCTGGGCTACTTTTCTGCTTTCTTAGACCCTTACTGTGTTGGTTTTTTTTTTAATTTTAATTTTTATTTTTTCTCCAATCCATATGCAAAAGTAAAATTATAGTGCTGGAAACACATATTCAAATAGCCAGCTGAGCCAGGGGTCCAATTCAAGTGGTTAATTATAAATGTGCTGCTGTTTCCTCCCTATGCAAGTGAAGACCACCTAGAATGTCTCTGAGGACAGGCTGTGCTCCACAGCCAGCTTTACAGGATATCAGCAGGGGGAGTTCAGGTGCAGTAAGATTTCAGAAACTGGTTATACAGTTCTCCTTCATTTCTTGCTGCAGTGAGTACTCAGCAAAATCTCATTCTGCAGTCCTCAGAATGTGACCTAAAGCATGCCTATTTCATGACACCAACTGTGTGCTGTGTAAACTGGCTGAGTCCTTCAGAGTCTAAATGGTTCTACCGAAGAGCTTTCATTGTCCTTCCACTGACCTTCCTTTAGCTTATCCAATACTACTGACAGAATGGGATGCTTCCCTTCTATCAAATGATTCCTGCTCTTTCCCTGCTTCTCAAGTAATGTTTATATGGGTTCAATACCATCTTTTAAGCAAGTAGATACTAAACAGCAGGGAACAAAAACTAAAATCCAAGACCCAAAAAACATGGTATAAATATACTTTTCAGTTTTAATGTTGATGCAAAAAGTGTGCTGGGAGACACTTAGGAGAGGGACCAAGAGATGAGTGTTTGGATTTTAATGTATGTACATATATATAATTAAAGACTAGACTGATTGTATACAGAAAGTCATTAATGTAGTATGGTAGAGATACCTTTAGAAAGTGAATGCAGTGGAAAACCTAGATATTAAAATTAATACATAGGAGAGACTATGGGGCAGAAGGGAGAGAGAATTGATGGCTTTGGGGGGGGGTATGTGTTTTTTAGCAGGAAGCTGAAGATTCTTCAAGCACAACTTTGGAGGGTTTTGAGGGAACCAAAGACCCTGGCACTGTGGAATTTACAGAAGCTGAATCTGGAGCATCCTTGGAAGATGAAACCAGGCCTGGGGGCTACCACTGCAGCCAGTGTGACCGGGTTTTGATGTCTATGCAGGGTCTGCGATCTCATGAGAGGAGTCACTTGGCTCTGGCCATGTTTACCCGGGAAGACAAGTACAGCTGCCAGTATTGCTCCTTTGTCTCTGCTTTCAGGCACAAGTAAGTTATGGTTTGTTTTCAACAGAAGCACAGACTAACATGATTGTTTTTTATATTGGTTGATATTGAAGGAGAGCATGCTCAATGTGATTTCAAGACATGTTTTTCTCTTTCTTGGGATTTAGATATTTTCTATGCCCCCAATCTTTTTGCCTTTGCCTGTGACTATAAAAAGTCCCATTTTTATATCTTCTTGAATTCAGGTTATCTTTTTGTTGTGTGTAGGGGAAATGCACACCAAGAAAAAGATGCCCACCACTTCCTATGCAGTCCTGTCAAATGCATGAAATTTAAAAAGCCATAAAGAGGAAGAAGTATTTTTCACTAGCCTTCTATGTAACTACCTTATTTTTAAATAGTACTGTGACTCTTATTTGATTCAAATGAGAGAGATTTCATTTCTATTGTTGAACAGTTATCACAAACCAATCTTAAAGTTAGGGTTTTTTTCTTATATGTGTTATGTAATTTCAGTCTATGAAACATAGTCTTCACACCAGTGTGGTATACTTGAAATGGGTTGAGGAAATCATCCCTTATCTGAAGGAGTCCCTTATCAGCTGGAGTACATGGAGCTTGGCCTGGGGATGGTCAAGGAGCTGATGGAGACCTTATGGGTCAGATGGGAATGGGTCACTTCCCTTATGGGCAGGAGAAGGTGATATTATAGTGGGGGTCTGCTATAGGCCACCTGACCAAGAAGACCAAGCGGATGAGGCCCTTTATAGACAGATAGGAGTGGCTTCACATTCACAAGCCCTGGTCCTCATGGGGGATTTCTGTGAGATCCTGTGAGACCCTCTGTAGTGCGAGGGGCTGGAGTAGACTCCATTTGATCTAGATCTTGATATTCAGTATTAAAAAAAAGGACACCTTAGATGAGTTAATAGGAAATAAAGCTAAAGTATGCCTGGAACTATTAGGATGGTGGTTTAAGGGGATGATAAAAAAACCAACCGTCTCCAAAAATTTTCCATACCTTCTTGTTGTTTCACTGCTATGCATAGATTGTCTCAGACTACTCTTATATTACAAAGCATTAATGTTCCCAAAGAAGGGGCTATATTGGAAATGTCTCCATCCTGATTTGAAGCCATGGAAATGGATGATGAATTCTCCCCCTCTTCCATGTCAGGCTTTCTGTTGCTCTGATTTCCCCTGCAGAAAAATATCATCTGGTCTTTTTCACCCCTTCTTCTGCTGCCAAGTTTCATGCAGGGTCTCCCAGTCCATTACATCTGAAACTCTGCCACCTTTTACTCCAAAAAGTCATTGCCTATAGACAGTTTGCCGGTACCTTCCCCCCAGAGTAGGCTGTCTAATCTGCTTTTACTGCTGTAACCAAATTGAGGTTTCTTCAGTAGAGCTAGAAAAATATTTTCCTTTTCTTAGGAGGAGAAAAGAGGGCATATTTCCTGACTATTTCACGACTATTGGACGAGGGAAAGGCTGTGGATATTGTCTACCTAGACTTCTGAAAAACATTTGACACTGTTTCCCATAGAATTATCATGGAAAAAATGGATGTTCATGGCCTGGATGAGCATACGATCTGCTGGATCAAGCACTGGCTGGACAGACAGTGGTGGTCAATGGAGTTAGATCCATCTGGAGGATGGTCACAAGTGGTGTTCCTCAGGGCTCAGTGTTGGCACCATTTCTGTTTAACATCTTTATTGATGATCTTGATAAG
>JAAGNO010024454.1:0-32222 GCA_033439905.1 Ceryle rudis
CATGTGGAATTTCTGAGTATTTTCTAGAAATATTTGGAAAAAAAATGCCAAATAGAATCTTTAAATTTATTTTTCCTACTGTTCATTTGTAATTAAGAAACAGCACATTCTTTTGTGTTAGGAAATGCTTTAAAACAGACAGTATTGATTACTTGGGTTTGGTATTACTGCTCAGGGTGGCGTTCTGCTCACACGTATCAAGTGTTAACTGGGTCACCGCCTCCCACCTAAAAATAACAACCAGCAGTCCTGTGAACAATCCGTCTGTCTTTATTCACAAGCGGAGGGAGCTCAGGTTACACCCTTCCCAGCTGAACTCCTCTCCGGGACTGGCCTCGCATCGAGGCAGGAAGGATTTTATCCTACAGCTCTATCCCTCACCTTGTTGTTGTCCTCGTAGAGCATGATAACAATCTGGGTCATGTAGTTCAGCTCTGAGATAGCACTCAAATAGTCCATGGCTCTCTTCCACTGCTGGTCTTTGTTTTCCTGATATATACATATAAAAGTCGCATGGAATAAGCAACAGCAGACACTTCGCAGCGTGCAGTGAAGTGGGTCTGAGAGAGTTTGTCTCTCCACAAGATAACAACATCATCAGGACAAAAACCACCCGTTTAACTTGCATGAAGAGAGATGAGTTTGCAATGAGGGCGGGGTGCAACCACACAGAGGGACCCTACAGCTCCCCACGCAGCCCATGTGCACACTGTGCACATCCAGCTGCGAGCCCCGTGCCACGCTGACTGAGCCCACACCAGGTTCCCAAACACAGTCCTTCTCAAATAGTGCCCTGCAGAATGGAGCACTTTAGAGAACTCTCAAAGAAAACACAAGGGATGAACCCGTGTTAAATAAGTTGCTTCCACACCGTGCTGAACGAAAAGTCTACGGAGCCACGCCGGACCCTTGGGCTCCTCCACGAGGCAGGGTAGCCCAGCCCTCACTGCTTCCCAGCACTGCTAGGGAACGGCCACACTCATGCTGCTGTGGAGCATCTCACCACCTTGACGGACATGAAATGAACCCCATGGGTACAAATGGACCACGATGCAGCCTAATATCCCTGTGCTGGCAACACAGCATCCTCTGACACTCAAGTCAGGGAATAAAGCAGCATCTTATTCAGTGAGCAATTCAGAGGTACTTGCATGACCACTGCCTACAGATCCACTGAGCTTCCACAGACAGCAGAAATCACGCCTGCTAAGCAAGCCCATTGCAGAACACCATGGTTAAAAATGGGAAGATAAATCAGGGAGCCCCTTGAGGAGACGAAAGCAGAGCTTCTCTTAGGGTCTGCAGGCCAGTTCCTTTAGGAAGCAGGTTACAAGAGCAAGTGAAGGTTGGACTGGACAAGTTAGTCCCTTGAAAATGTGTCACCTGCCCCTCTGGTAGAGAGCACCCCCTACGCATGTGCAACCTCAAGTCACTTCCCCTGTAAGCAAAGCAATTTTCTTGACTTAGAACCAACGGTCACTAAATAACAGGACCAAGCTCTTGAAATAAAGGGTTGAAGGAAGCAGGAAGAGAGAAATTCCCTCATTCCCACTGCCTCATCCTGCTGTCACCCTACACAGTTCCACTCGACTGAAACCAGTGGGCCAGCTCCCGGAGAAAACGCCTCTGTAGAAGCAAGGCAGGCAGTGTCTGGCGGGGGAGGCAACCCTCCTGCATGCCAGGAAGCTGCAGCATGCAAACACAGCAGCGATGGAGCTGGCCAAAGGCTGCTGATGACATCATTACTGGGGGAGCTGGCTAGTGGGGCAACCTACAAACATACACTGTCCACCTTGGAAGGGGCCACTAAGAAAAAGCAGGGAGGCTTACTCTGTGGGCATTGCTGGGACACTTACATCCAGGAGCCCCCCATAGCGGAAGATACTGAGCAGAGAGTGCACGTGGCTCTCACTGGTGAAGTAGAGCCGCGTCCGAACGTGGCGACCTGGTGACAGAACTCCTCTTGAGTACCTAAACCAAAACCAGCACAGCGTTACTCACAGCCTGCCAGTCAATCCATCTGCACAGAGCAGCATTTCCACACGCTGAGCCAAGTAACCCCACGCTGGGAGCCATCAGAGAGCAGCAAGAACAGAACAAACAGGGAGGGCACTGGGCACAGAAGCAGCAAGTTTTGTGATATCCTGATGGAGACAGGATATCACAGGAGACACATAGTGAGCAGAGGTGGCCTCGTAATACCAGCACTTGCCCCTTGCAGAGACAGGGAGGAAGGCACCACCATCCAACCACAATGAGTTTAAGCTTCTGTGGCACCGTGCTGCCACGCAGCAGTCTCAAAATGCCTTTCCCTTTCCCTTCTAGTTCTAGGAGCACCAACATGACTTCCTCTTGGTGTGTCCTCCAGTGTATGTCTTCAGTGCTTCCTCCCACACCAGTACACCCTTCTGGCTGCTCCAAACCTGCCCTCCCCACCAGCAGCAGCATGCAGCACAGTCCTTACAAGGGGTGTAGTTTGTTGACAGACTCATCTTCATGGGTTCTCTGTAAGTCCAACTGGATCTTTTTGATGAGAGGAAGACAAAAGCCAATAGCAATCTCCAGTTTCTCCTCCTTATTAATCCCATATTCCTGCAGGAACAAAACAACAGATACCCTTGAGCCCTAGTTCTTTGTCACACCCTCACGCGAAAGAAGGCAAGACTTCAACTGTCCTGTCAGCAAGCACCACTACAGTTAAGCAAGGACAGAAAGGGACCTTTCTGTCACTCAGCTGACACTCAGCACCCTTCTCTGTTTGGTTTTCCCACTTGCTGTAGAGGGTAACAGAGAACAGAGACCCCCCGAAGAACCCCAGTCTTTCTAAAGAGTATTCTTCCAACAGCTGAGAGGTGCAAGTACCATCAGGGAACCTCCTCTCATGACACACAAACTAATACCCTGGCCTGGCAGGAGCATCAATGCAACAATTGCTATTTGCAGAGATAAAACTCGAAGTGCTATGCTGGAAATAGCCAAACTGCATCTCATCAGTGACACTGTGAAGAAGTTTAGAAGACCACTTCTGCTCTGCATGGGCACATGTGCACCTGGACCTTGCTGCCAGGAGCTCTTCCCATATAAAGGAAGCATTTCTGCCAGCAGTGGGGAATAGAGATCCACTGCATGTGGTCCTCCTGTCCCCTGCCATGTTCACAGCCGTAAACTTTGCAAGAAGCAACTCAGCTCTGCAAACAAGAACAAGCTTTTGCTTTTAACACAGAAGCCTCTCTTCTCCTGTACACCCTTGTGCACAGAAAGCGGGACACTGGTGCAGCACACGCACTCAGCTTGACACTGTGCTGTACCGCACGGCGAGGAGCCCGGAAGGGCTGCTGCCAGCTGTTCATTATTCTGATGCTGTCAGAATCCTCCTCCAGGAAGCCAGCCCTGTCTCATCTTAAGTCATAAATGGCTTTGGTCTTATACAAACACTGAGAGATATAACTGAGAAATGCCTGTGATATGCTGCCTGGAGAGTTAATGTTAGTGCAAGGGAAAGGAGAAAAACCAGACAGGAAAAGGGGTCACAAACCGGCACCACAGACATGGTCACACAGGCAGGACAGGCTTTACCTGGGGTATGATCACATCTGCCAGGGCTTTGGAGAGTTTGAAGAGTTCAGCAGTGCCTTCCAGCTTCAGCGCACAGTTGTGCTGTACATCATACTTGATGCAGTCGTAGATGTCGGGGATCTTGCTAATGTCGTAACGCCCATTCTTCATGCGGAAGTCTCGCTCCAGTTTACTCCAGCGTTGCAGCATCAGTTCTAAAGTCTCGCTGTGGTACAGCTGCAGGTCTAGACAGCAGAGAACACCAAAACACATTCACATCCTGACTACTTCTGTGTAGATTTCGAGCACAGAAGGGCTCTGATTATTGTCACCCACTGGAGTCTTAGACTGGAAAAGCCACTGGACGTGTTGCACAGGGTTTTAACCTGCAGCGATATACTACTTCCAAAATACCTGAGAAAAGTGAAACTGCGTGTCTCTTGGCTTATGCCTGCCACAAATCCTGTTAAATGTGCCAGAGATGCCTTTTGAAAACCTCCGCAATGTCATCAGGAAAGTTCTTAGAGATGAGCAAAAACCTTGCTGTTTATAGTCTTGAACCCCACTCCAGGAAATGCTTGAAACAAAAACCAGGCACCCCTCCCCAGGCTGTACTGCTGCTGTTTACGTTCACTCGAAACCCAGGACACACATGTCATTTCTTTAACTGTAGTGGAAAGTGGAATAGGAGCCTTCTACATCAACAGCACATATAGAATGTCACTTTAGAATTTCTAGAAACAAACATAAAGCACAACAGTGGTGTTTGGTTGCTCTGAGGACAACAGTAAATGAATCTGCCCCCGACACTTTCCAGTTCTCAGGCTCACCTGCAGATTTTGGGTCTTCCAGCCGTTTTTGTATCTGGGAGGTGAGATTCTCAATCAGGGTGAACACCTGGTTACAGACCTCTACTGGGTTCTGGATAAATGTCATGGAGTTGAGCAGGGAAGCGCTGCCAGTAGGCGCTAACTGAGAGGAGACAACAGTAGAGATCAGTCAGCACCTTTGCAAACCGGGAACACAAAATGCCTGCCTTTCGCAGCAGTACTGCCTCTGATGAGGTACAGAAGTGGTGTGCCCCTGAGCATAATAAACTGGCCGACTCCTAAGGGTAGTTAGGCATGCTTTAAAAACTTCCTCAGGACCAAACTCAGAGGGAGCAGACAACTGCGCCTATCAGATCAGATCAGACCAGACCAGACCAGACCTCCCTCCACCTACAATATCCACTCTTGTCTCACTTTGCTTCTGTTCTTGAGCAGAAGGCTTCGCGGAAGTTTTAAGTAGTTCTTCAAGGTGATAAATATGTTCCTTAATGGTAACGGATTTCAGTCTGGTTATTAGATCTTGGTCTGGGAAAGATAGTGTTCTGGGGACTTGTTGGAGAGGCAGCTACAGTGCTTTCATTGGTTGCTGTGCTGGATGTAGCCCATGCTCTCTGCTCTGCAGTTACCAGATGCTGGCAGGACCACAAAAGGGTTTGCATCTAAAGGATCTGTCACATGCACAGAGCGTGGATCTAGAATCTGACAAGGCATACTCCCTGCCCACAGCTACTGGGATTGTTCTCGGGAACGTGTAGTAAACCATGAGAACTCATGAGAATAAAATGTGCTGTGACTTCTAAAGGGAGAGGAAGGTACATACCATGGTGATTCTTGAACAGGCCTGTGGAGCAACACTGAGGATTTTCACTTGGAGAAGGACAGAGGCTATCAACCTGCCCTTTCCCTTCCTAAGTTCTGTTTATATCCTGTAGTTTTGACCAGAATTGATCTCAGATTAACGAAACGGCTGCTCACATACCAGCAGGCTTTACATCAGACCACTGGAGCAATGCTGTTCTCCTTCCCGATACAAGAAGCAATAAAGCCATGTAGGTCCTTTACCTTTTCATAATCCTCTTCAGAAAATGCCGCATCCTTCTGCATGATTTCATGCAGTCGTGCCTTCACTCTGTGTTGGCAGCTGCTTAGGGAATCACTGTCACTGTCCAGGAGACCGTTCATATTGGCACTTTTCACCATTTGTACCAGGATGGGGGTCAGCTCCCCTTCCAGGGCCAGCAGACCCTAAAGCAACACCGGACAAGATTTCAGCTACGTGCAACCCGAGCAACAAACTTTTCTGATTGTTTCATGGCCAGCCCTCAGTCAACTTCAGGGAAGTCTCGACTGCCCTTGAAGAGCAGTTTTACAGCAACAGCACCTACAGCCACCAGTGACTCTGGCACGCTACTAGAGCCTCTGAGGCAAGGGGCCAGCTCTGCCTGCAGCAGCCCCAGATTTGTCTAGGCAACTGTTCAATAGCCAACTCAGTTTGCCGGACAATGTTGATACAGCAGAGGCTCTGGAGAACAGCTAAGGTCACCACAGGATTCCCCTTCCAGTATCGCCCACACAGCATAGTGCACCACCAGCCTCCCAGAGCGGGGGAAGCTCTTAGGACAGCTCCATCCTCATCACCAGAGGTTTTCCTTTAAAACTGGCGTATTTTAGTACTACTGTAGCAGAAGCAACAGATGCCCAAAAGAGAGAAGGCACCTTTGCGAAAGCTGCTGCTGTCATCTGAACTCGTCCCTCATCTGAAGCGTAGATCTTGAGATCATGACGGTAGGTGCTGTGCAGCCTGAGCAAGCCACATCCAGGGAAACCAGCGTAATCACCTGGAACAGAGAACAAGCTCAAAATTAATGCTGCGACGCCAGCAGTGTACTCAGATTCTCTTACTGGAATACTGGCACGTCAGCTGAAAGAATACTAAAGCTCAACCACTGCGGCAGACGTCTTTAGCCAGCTTTATCCTCACCAGGTGAACTTGAAAGAACAAAAGCAATGATAACCCAAGTCACACAGGCAGCAGAAGCCCACAGATGTCTGAGCATCCCTCATGCTGGTGATGGGTCACCTGGGCGGGGCAGCCTGGCCCAGCCACAGGACAGGACAGGAGACACATGGGCAAGGCTTACCTTGGCCCCCCGGGTACATGCAGCGGAAGGCTCTCCCCAGCTCTTCTGCCTGGACTCTTCCCGCTGGCGTCAGCTCTCCTCCCCACTTAAGCACCAGGAGAAGGGATGGGGAAAACTCTCGGCGAGCTTCTAGGAGACAAACAGGTACTCACTACATCAGATCTCAAAGCTGAGTTTGCAGGGGGACAGGAGGGGAGGAAGAAGCAATTGTCATTAGCACCTCGCAGAGTGTTCTCAACACAAGTCTGACCCCAAATGCCCCAGAACCAAACCAGCACGTACAAAATTAGGGTCACTACTTTTTGAAGGAATAGGCTGACATCGATGAAATAGGAAGCAGAAGCCCTGTGGCACCATCTGGGGTACACTGGTACACAACATTCTGCGTCACCCCAACCATTCAAATGATATGAGCAGAGATAAGATGTGAGTCACTAATTCTGCTTTGTGCACCCAGAGGCCTATAGAGGTGGGATAGCAGCAGATACTCTTGAACACCAGCCTTGAAGATCACAGCAGCAACATCATTTCTTTACCTTCATCTTCACTTGCAGCTTTGGGATGTCCATGAGGCAGATAAGTCAACTGAACCTTACGGTTAATGCCAGAAAAATGTCCATACCTGTCACAAAGAGGGGGGGGGTGTGGAGATTTAAACAAATTAACTCCACTCACCCTTTGCCCAGAGGTTCCCAGGCAGCAAAAATACAGCACAGGCAAGAGACTTTCTGCTGCAGCACCAACTGCCACAGACCAGGAATGTTTCTGCCATCCCCTGTGACCTCTCACACATCCCCAAAAAAAGCCACACAACTCCCCCAGATGAAATTCCAAGATACATTTACTTGTCGGCTCTTCAGCTGGCAGCACTCTGTGCTCTCATACCCCGCTGGGGCTTTAATCAGCCTTAGTTAATGTCTATCTACATCGTTAACAAGTGAATTAATGAGATCACAGAACGACCCAATCTGCCAGCCGCTCTGAGGATAACCACATCTTAATGAGCTGAAGGAGCAGGGGAAGGAATCACAGCAAAAATTCATCCTCTCTGCTCCACAGACACGGTGTGAACACTGACACTGCCCATGTACGCCACAGCGAGCTGCGGCTCTGAGAGAACCCTTCTTGTTTCTAAGATGCCAAAACCACCATACTGTCTTTTATTTCAGCTGTAAAAAAACTAAAAGAACACAAACATCTTTTCATGTTTTCCAAGTTCCTTTTGGTTAAACTTTTGGCACCAGGACAACCTCATTTAAAACAAGATTTGCTCCAAATTTATCAAAATGCTTCATATCAAAGTGGTCCCTACAGGACTCCAGTTCCTCTCCTGCAGCAAAGAAAGCCCAGTTTTGTCTCAAGCTGTTTAGCCAAAACCCAAACCCCCTTGGAAAAAGAATCAGCAGTGGTTCTGATGCCAAGGAGGAAACATTAAAAGTGTGGCACCTTCGTGTACAGCTGCTGACAGGGTCCCTGACCTGTGGGGAGCCAGCTGTCCAGGACATCACAACACAGCTTGTTCCTACATTGCAGGCTGACCTGCAGCTCTGAGACAAACTCACAGTGCCCCGAGATATGAGCTCTTACATCTCCAAGACACTCTTCAGCTGTTCCAGTTTGGATTTCCTCTCCTCAATCTCACAGTCGCTGTGAGTTCCCAGGTCCACCACCAGCTGCCGTGCGATGTCCAGCACTTCCTGTTGGAGAGGAGACAGTCTCAACCATCCAGCAATTCTGCCTCATACTCACCACTGTATTCTTGCAAGGCCTTCAGATGGCTTCACCCAGCATCAGGTCCACAGAGACACTCACCACAGAGACGTCATTTCATAAGACACAGCTCAGGCAGGACAAACTTTCACGCTACAGTTTGCTTCACCCCCACCCTGTGCTCCAGACCCATTCGGAACCAAGCAGGTGCCTCCAACTACCCCACTCCCTAGGCCTGGACCCATCTTTCACCACAGGCAACAACCACAGATGGGCAAGCTGCATCGGATCATACCCATCCTACTGTCTCCACATCAGCCAGAACATCCCATTCAGCTGAGCATGCACGGAGTGGCGGAGGAGAAAGGGAGTGTTTGTGCACAGACTGTTGCCCTTTTGAGGGTTTCCATCCTCCCAGATAATTCCCTCGTGCTGGGATCCATATTACCTGCACGTCCCACACAGCAGCCCCTGAAAGGACTCCCCTCACCTGTAACTGCTCTGGTTTCTTCAGCTTCAACTTCCCTGTCTTGTAGCCATCATATTTCTCAAATAATTCAAAGAACCTGAACAGACAACAAAGAACCATTTTCTGCTGTTTCAACGCTACAAGGACTGTCATCCCTACACTTGCATTCACTCTCTTCTTCAGGGAGAACCAGCAGGTCCACTGGCTCCTTCCTGTGCTTCAGTAACTCTGAAGAAAACAAGCGCTTCCAGCTGCAAGCACAAGAAGGAAGCAGCCATGAGCTCCCCACTGCGTGGGGCGCTTTCCTGTACAGCGCCTAGTGGACCTTCACTCTTTCTCCCACTGTTCACACGGAAGGTGCCAGTATCTTCTGAGGAAAGGGTTTTCCTCAGCTGGGCAGAAAGCATTTGCTCGAATGCAGCCAAGAAAAAGCACTGCCTCCCACACACTCAGCCCTTCTGCTCCTCCGTGATGCAGAGAACGGGCTCTCCTCTCTTCCCAGCAGCACAGCATCTTCTTGCCTTGACTCTTACCGGGGATGCTTCACTTCCATCTTCATCTTCTGCTTCGGGGTGCGATCTCCATGCCGGATGACTGCAATAACACAGCGAAGCTCCATCCTGAGGAAACACAAGACACACCTGACAAACGTGCCCCTACACTCAAGAACTGTCACCGGCAAGTAGTTTCCCATTTGTTCTTTCCTTTCTATCCTTTTGACAGCTGCTTTCCTCCTCAGTGGCAGAACTTCTCCCAGACTAAATCAGGCACAAGTGCCGAGGCTGTAAAAGCAGCTAAAGTACTGCAGACACTACCAGGTCAGCTGGTTTCCATCCAGGGGAAAGCACCACGGTACAATAATGCGACCGGCAGAACCACATCTGCAGCAAAAAGGACCATGCTGGATCTTACAGAATCCACAGAAACAGCATTTTGAATTGTGCCAAGCTGGTTTTCATGCCCAACTTGTGTAATGCTCATAGGACCACTTCAAAAGACCCAGGAAAAAAACAGCTTGGTCCAGAAGAACGGTTACACAGCTGGGGTCCTGTCCTCACGCAGTAAGACCTGAACACAGAAAGGCCCCACAGCAACCAGCCAGGGGTTACACTGGTTTATTTAAGAAGGGCTACATGAGTTTGCTGTTGCAGATACTACAATATCCAACTACCTCTTATAGGATCCCAGAGAAATGGGGATTGATACTATCAATGTCCCAAGGGGTCACTGAAGCCAGCAGTCCTGTGGGCTGTGCAGGGCTTGTGTTTGCCAACTTGTTCCCAACGACGACAAAGAAGGATGAACAGAGACTCTCAACCCACCTTTTTCTGCACAGCGCAGAAGTGTGCTGAGGATCGCAAACTTTTGCCTTTGGTCTTTTAGGCTTTTGTGGTGGAAAACCAGTAAGGCAAACAGTATCTAACAAGGGTCTGTCACGTGTACAGGCAACGTCAATACTTCGGCTAATTGTTTTCCACCCACTTCACTGGCAGCTCAACACACATTGTCTCCAAGTAGCAGTCTACTGAACAGTGAGCCAGCAACAGCAACGCCCTTATCTGTGTGTCCTGTGCTGATCAAGAATTTGGGTCTTCTGAAAGCCATCTGTCACCCCTTCTGTGTGAATGGCTAAGCCCTTCCGTGGGTATGTGCATGTGCAACCAACACAGTAGCTGTAAAACACCATGCTGCTGGGTGATGTCTATCCCTTGGACAGGGTTTGCACTTTGTCCCTTGTCCAGCCATCACCAGCCTTCTTTTGAGAAGATGGCAGGTACTCACATGGTGCCTGAAGTTGTGGGGACAATGGGAATGTCTTCTGCCTCTGTTGGGATGGACCAGGGAATATGAAACTGGGGAGCCAATTCCCGCATGATTATATTTCTGGAAGAAATCAGAATAGAGAGCTCACAAAAATCTCCGTTGCCTTGGTCCTCCACCTCCTCCTTAGCAGTGCAGCTGAAAGATCTGAAGAGAGCCACACAACTTCTCCTCACCTGTCTTGCAGAGATCTCTACCACACCACGGACTAGCTAGGGTACCCCAAAGGGACACCAGTTTCCCTCACATCACCAAGACTGCAGGTGGGCTTAGCATCCTATAAGACACACCTAGCTGTGGATGAAGACAGCTAATGCCAATGCAGGCAGGAGCTCTGGGAGCTAAAAATAATTAACCCATTCCTCCCAGAACCAAACTTTCACCCACTGAACAACATCCCCATATGACCCACCCACAGACTTCTCCGACACACTGATAAGGATTCCACAGTCATTTTACTCTGCTGTGCGTTACCTTACCCACTATCAAAACTTGAATTTCACATACCCAAGGATTTTGGCACAGTCGTCGTAATACTTCATAGAGTTCTTCACAAAACTGAAGCCGTTCACGTCACAAACGAAAGAGTGGCCGTTTGCCCGCAGGAGGTCGAACCCACACACAGTTTGCTGCGTGAGGAAGCAGAGGACACAGGACTCGGGCACGCTGCGAGGGAGCACAGAGAGGGGACAGCAGCTGCCCAGCCAAGCAGGGCACACACGGAGCTGGGCACACGCTGCCCAGCCCAGCCCCGCTGGTGCTGCAGCTGTCCTCCATTCGACGCCAACCTCACCAGCCTTGGAGAAGTGTGGAAACACAGCCACCAGCCAGCAGTAACGGGCCCTGCAGAGGAACCTTTTCACCTTCACAGCTGTACCGAAGGCCCAACCCACGAGCCCCTGGATTAAGCCACCCCCCTACCGCCCAGAGCTCTAAAGCCTTAAGACAGAGCAGCTCCTAGTTCTGCTGCTCTTCCCTCTACGTCCAACTGCTTCAAACCAGACTGACAAGTACAGACAATACAACGTGCAGGCAAAGACACTATCCATCACTGCATGGAAAAGGCTACAAGGTAGGACAAGCCCACAGCTGCACGGGCTGCAGACTGCAGCGGCCACGGGAGCAACTGGCCCAGTGCTGCTTCTGCTGACATTGCTGAACATGTCATGTAATTGCTCCTAGACTCACACATCGACCCGTGAAATAGAAGATAAATATGCACCAAACCTAGGTCAAAAATAGAAAAACAAAATAATAATAATAAAAACAACAAACAGAGGAAAAGACAACCAAGCTTTCGGTACAAACACAAACAAGAAACAGTAAAGGTGGGACAAGCACAGGTCAGATGGACAGCTACATAGTCAGAATCTGATAGGAAACACTCAGATGTACGCTGGACAGCAGCCACCTGCCAGCACAGAGGCATTTGCTGCAGGCCCTCCTGCCTTCCCAGTCATCTCTGACTAGCAAACTGCTATGGCCAGCAGGACTAGCTGAACCTAGCCAGCAAGAGACGGCAACTGGCATCAGGCGTGGAAGACTCCACACCAGAGACACACTGGGGTAACACAGCTCAAGCTTCAACAACGACAGAGATTCAAATCAGACATTTGTGGAGCATCCTGATTGCACAGAAGAGAAAACACTGACCTTAAAGGCTACACAGACTTTCCGGGCAACTAGTTTCTCCATGGCAGTGAGCATGACCGGGTAACGGATCTCCTTCCCTTCGCTGTCCCGTTCAACCTTCCCATCCAAGGCAGGGGATTTGCGAGCCTCTGCGTGGGCATAGTCCGGCCCAACAGTGTACACCTGGGAACAGAAACAGTTACACCCGTCACAACCACACCGGCTGTCTGCAGCTGCCAGGAGGCATTTCTACTGCAGACACAGAGAGGAGATCAGATGGCCTTGTGCCTTCCTCCTGCTATGACCCACAGAACACCCGCTCCCCGCTCTAGGGTCCAAACTGCACAGTCAGCACCGCACAGCTAAACAAACACTCCAGGATCTAAGTAGGCCTGGGCAGGACTGCACAACCTCCAGCTGTGCCAGGCCTGGAGAAGGAAGGAGCTATTCCAGGCTTCTCCTTACCTTTACATCAGTGCCATCTGTAGGCATGAACTCCTCGTAAATGTACGAGCCCGTCTTCCTCACACTGCTCTCTGGGGAGTACACGCTGCTCCGGCTGCCAATCTGGAAGCACAAACACCTCAGGGAAAAGCCATGGGCTCCCTTTCTTAGATGGAAGAACAAAAATCACCATTTTCACCCCCTACATAGAGAATTAGCAGAACACCTCTCTGAACCCCCAGCTACCACAGCACACTAATGTATGGAGGACAAAAGAGACTCCAGAGCACAGGCAGTAGGTACGTCCTTTTCCAGGCTTTAAAGAGGAGAAAAGCTATTATAGACCATGAGACTGGCTCCAATCTCTGCACGGAAATGGAACAAAAACAAGTGGATAAAGACCCAGAAAGTAAGGAGCCAAGCCAATGAGCAAATGAGAAGAAATGGTGACAGGTGATAATCATATCAATTTAACTTCCTTCTAGGACAGCTGACTGATCTTATGGACAGAGCATGATGTTGTTTTCATTTTCAGTAAGGCTTTGGATACAGCCTGCCCATAGGGTAGCTAAGGAAACAACCACTTTAAGATTATTAATGGCGGATGCGTAACTGATTGGAAAGAAGATACATCACAGCTATTAACTGTTTGCTGGCAAAGTGGAGGAAGTGAGTAAGGGCAGATTCCCTGTGGAATCTAGGAATAAATTCTGCATTTGTCACATTTGCAAGCTACACTAAGCTGAGAAGGGCAACAACGATGTTAGAGGACAGGAACATAAGTTAAAAAAAATAAAAAATCATCTTGAAAAACTGAAGTGATCCAGAAAAAAAAGCATGCAATTCAAGAAGGGGCACAGTTGTCCATGACTGTCAGACAGGACACGGGTCAAAGACAGCATGGGGAAGGTGAAGTCAGCACTACCCCTGAAATATGTCCTGCAATTCCCAGGTAGATGGGTTGAACTAAAAGTTCTAAGAAGGTCTGGATTTCCCCAACACAAAACCTTCCTTCCCCCTTCACCTGCCCCAACACTCCCTTCTGAAGCCACACTGGTCTCAGAGCCACAGATCTGTTGGTTCCTACACCAAAACTGGAGTCCCTCTCCTCACCTTCCGGAAGAGCCGCTGGCTGCCGCCGCCTGCTGATGTTGGGTAGTAAATATACACATTATGGTCTTCAGCGCTGACTGGCTTCTCCACAAATGGCTTTGGGAATACAGCTCCATTTACCTCCACGTGGTCCTCTCCTTCCACCAAGTTGCACTCTGAAGACAAAGCACAGCAGCAGTATGTTAGGAAGGGGTGGACAGCCCTAGTGCAGAGCCTTCAGTCCTGGCTCGCCAGCCAGCTTTGCTGTTGGGACCTTTGCCCACAAAAAACAACAGACTTGTGAATCGCGCCTCTTCAAGCTGCTCATCAGTTCCTGTTCTCTGCAGAGTATCTTAAGCAGTACAGTATGTGCAAATGGCTTTGAGTAGAGCCTGGACACCGACCTTCTGGCCTATCAGGGTCTCGATTGAGAACAGCATAGCGGGGCAAGTCTATTCCCTCTTCCTGAAGGATCCGATACACTTCACGCCTGCAGAGGACAGAAGCAGTGTCAGAAGAGACTAAGTCTTGCTCCCACTGACAAAGAACAAAGTCAAATGAACACAAAAAAAAAAAAAGCCTCAAGACAGAGCATAAATGCTTCTGAGCACACGCTCTCCAGTAAGACCTACGGGGCATGTCCAGTCCTACTCCAGACAGAGATGTCCCAGAGTAAATCTCTACCTGGCCTAAACATGGACGCTCATTTACGAGCACAATGCAACACAGCCAGCACACGCCACCCACCCAGATCTGCCCTCTCGAGGCTGCCCTGTCACACTGAGCTGCCCAACGCCCAGGCCAGGCAGATGCAGCAAAACCTCTTCTCATCCTGTGTCAGTGAGGAAACTGCAATTCTTCCCCTAGGGCTGCACCTTGGGGTGCCTGTCAGCACCCACGCGAACACCACTCAAAACCCAAAGGTGTGGCAGCGGGTTTGGGGTCTGGCACAAGCCCTACCCAGGGCGGTCTGGCTGTTGGCACTGGCATACGTAACTGCTGGTGGCCTCTACCAGGAGCTGAGAAGCCTCTTGAAGTGTCTGACCAACATACCCTCCTCAGAACCTGACCTGGCCTTGCTCCCAGTTCCTGTCCCAGGACCCCATCTCACTACTTGTCTCTCCTACTCAGAGACTAGTCTTCTTGTCTTAGTCACGGCAGTCTTGTTCTGTAAGACTTCTCCCACTTCCTACTTCCTCCAGCCTTTCTTTACAAGACATTTGCACCAGAAAATGAAACATGTCAAGTGTCAGTGGGTTTACCCTCAAACCTATTCCCCTCTGTGTTTTGGAGAAACAACCCCTAAAAGCCACTGCTAAGAACCCCTTCCTCCCCATCTCAATCATTTACTTGTGGCCAGGAGGACAAAGTTTATACAGCACGGTGAGGAGAGGAATCAAACAAAGGAAGAGGGAAGGGGCTTTAGTGGATCAGAGAGACCTACCTGTCCTGGATATAATACTGCATATCGAGGTCATTAATCAGAAATGGCTTGCACAGCTTGGCATAAGCAACTGCTTTATCCAGAGGGAACCCTGAAATACAGGACAGGGTGGGGGAGAATGAGGGGAAGGTCCCTTCCCTGGATCTTGAGTAAGATAAGGACTGCCACAGACTTCTTACCCTTGGAGTGGAACGATATTAGACAGTCACAGGAGGGCCAGTTCTCCACTGGTTCATTCAGAATAACATCTTCCCCCATTATCACCACCGTGATATACTCAAACTTGCACAGACGCTCCAGAATCTGCGTCATGGGCTTTGACTTGGACTTTTTGGTCATGGCACAGATTCCTACCACAATCTGCCGTTCAGGTGGCTAAGGGAAGACAGAGATCAGCTCAGTACAGCTTTGCTGAATTTAAACTCTTAACAGTATAGAAATGCAGTAATACAGAACAAGGAATTTTCTTCCAACCTTAGGCACCCACAGCTCTTACTGGACTTGAACCCACACACACTCCCATCTCCCAGTAGAGTCCCCTGGGGACATCTTTGAGGAGCAGCCCAAAACAGCCACTTCTTTGCCAGGTAGTATGTACCTCCTCTGCGCTGTAATGTTAAGGTCAGAAGTAAAATATCTGGCACCTGAACAAGCAGCAGGGACTGGAATCCCACATCATGTTCTCTGGCCCATAGACAGTTGGTGGATTTAGGCAGGCTCAGAGAAGAGTCACAAATGATTTATAGCAAAAATGTCCAGGAGCTCAGTCTGTTTGTCTTATCTGAGAGAAAATGAAGGGGCGATTACAACAGTAAGTAGCTGTGAGTAGAAGAGAAACAGTACCGAGTGCTTTTCCATGTACCTGACAAAGGTACAAGATATAGTGGGATGAAGTTGAGTAAGTCAAGAGAGAAGGTGTGCATTCAAAACATGTTGGTAAATGCAACAGAGGAACAGGCTAAACTCTGTGGTAATCTTTCTGTTGCTGTCTAGAAACCCCAGCCTGAATGTTTCCTGACAGATTAACTCTGGCCCAGACAGATCATCTGAAGTGATACACACAAGACTGCGGGTTACCCAGCACAACTGTGGCTTCCAGCTGTAAGCTGAGATTCTAGAAGTTGCCGCACTGACTTGCAAAGGCAAAGTTCCAACAAAAAAACAACATCTGGGAACTGAAAAGGTTTCCAAATCCTTCACCACACCTGACAAATAGCTCCTCACTGAGCATCAACGCACAGGACATTGCAGGGATTTGAAGGAAACCCGTGTGGGCTCCTAGGTGAACAACACCTGCAGCAGAGACCCAGGGTACAGAGGCAATGGAAATGACCACTGCACTGGTGTATGGTCGCAGCAACGTCACTGCAGCGTCCGAGTCCCACATGGAGAACAGCAAATGTGATATTTAATAGAACACTGAGGAGGGGGGAAAAGCAGTCAGGAGCTGGAGATCGTCCTCTTTTCTGCATCCTGTTCCTGGGGGTTACAGAAAAGAACAAAGGCTTCCTTTCTGCTGACACACCTTTGTCCTTCTCACAGTTCCCAGAGTTCTCCTCAAAAATTCCCCTGGTGAAACAGAAAAGCTTTCAGGCACGTCAGAGTTAAATTGCTGGGACAAAGAAACCCACTGTTGTACCTGAAAAGGCCCTGCACTGAAAAGGCTGAGATTCGGTGCAGCAGGAGGCAGCCAGCGGCAGCAGAACAGTGCAACTCGTCCTGTCAGAAACGGCACTGCCATCCCCACGGCTGTGCCACACAGCCTGGTGCCACGTCCCTGGCGTCCTGACTGCCTGCGACTGCAGCAGTGACCACAGAAACCCTGGCCGAGACCCAGGAATTCTGCACAGATGCTCCAGCCCAGAACATTGGGACCTCCTTACCGACTCCTCCTCTTCATCGTCTTCAAAGAAGTCGGTTTCGTCTGTCTTCATGTTTGATCCCAGAAAGTCTGTCTCATCATCCCTGGAACCAACAACAAACCTGGGGGTGGAGCTCTCTCCCTCACTGGAGGTCGTCAGGGACGACATTGCAGCTTCGGTGGCCGACCATCCCGCTCTGGAATCACAGCGTGCAAATAGAGATAGAGAAGGTCAGAGGCAGGGAGAGCCGGGGGCCGGCTGCAAGCAGGTCGTGGCGGAGAGGGCAAGGGCTGATCTGGTGTGAGTGAGCCCAGGGACACTGCCCAGCACAGAAGGAGGGAGCAGGAAGACACCCTGGGGTGGGAGGGGATCTGGGATTGGGAGACAGGCAGCTCTAGTGTGCAGTTAACCCCTTTGCACCAAGGGAAAGGGACAGTGTCACCGCCAGCGCTGGAATCACATAAACCTTACAGTGATGCATGCTCCAAGCCGCTGTCTAAATCATGGAAGGGGACAGTGGGCACCCGCACAGGCTCCTACACCCAAAGACATCAAGTGGGATTGCAGAAGTTAGGACGAAGCTTAGGACAGTGATCGTGACTTTCCAATCGCAAATTTTCATCCTTTCAGCTCAAGAAGACCTGCAGTAACAGAGAGACCAGTTTGAGAGGTGCATGAGTTTGCTGGGAGGAGGGAAAAGGAAGAAGTGGCAACTCTTTGGCAGACAAAGAGGACACAGAGGAAGCAGCAGCAACAGTCTGGGTTGCAGGTCAGGGCTTCTGGGTTTGCAAGCTGGCTCTGACTTACTCTGTGACCACGGAAGCTGATTACTGGGATACAAGCTTCGCTTTATGAGCGCCAGGAAAGGGGCGCATCATGCTCTGCCACCTGCAATAGCAGTGCTGTCACCCGCAGAGGGGACAGTTTGGATACACAGTGCGCGTGACAGGCACACACCAAGGACACAGCTGTTCACCGCTGACCGTAGCTGCACATACATCAACGTCAACCGCTTGTCCTCTACTGGGGTTTCCCCAACTATAAACTGGTGAAAAGCACTGCTCCCATGTAAATAAGTGCAACCTTGAGAAGAGGACGTTGTGAACACCTCGTGTTATTAACTACTTCCTGAAAATGGACATGAGTCACTCTCGACTGCTGCTTCTCACACTCTCATGTGACTTCCAGCACTCCCCAGACGGAGAGTTACTGCGTCTCCTCCTCTGTGCAGCATGCCTTCCCCCATAGCTGGGACACCGAGGGGGCCGACACTGCCACACACGGGTGTCGGTTCCCTGTCCCCTGGTACCCAAATGCCGCTGGCCTCACCGGGAACAATGGAGGGAGAGCCAGCAACAGGCAAAAGAAATAAACACAGAGAGCAATCCAGCTGCTTGTGAAATCCCCTTGGAAATAAAAAGTAAAATAAAGCATGCCTCCAGTGCACTTCCAGAGAGGGCGGGAGATGCAGCAGGTAAGTGCTCAGAGGAAGCGCTGGAGCAGAGCTGCACCGGACAAGGTCCCACAGCCACACCACCAGGCACCAGTTCGACAGCAAGCCCGTCGGTTATCCCCCCCGCCAGATCTACTGGGGAGTCGACACCAACCCAACAGAAACCAGAGAGGTGACACACCATGCCTGGACTTTGCACCCACCGCACCAAGGACCATCTCTTCCGCCAGACTCCCAGCTCTGGCCGGCGCCCCACTTGCGCAGCCAGCCCAGCGCTGCGGCTGCCACACAGACCTGGAGCACAGCGTACACCCAGCGCAGGAGGCGACCCGGTCAGCGAGAGTTAGAGCTGTCACTCACCGTCGGTGCTCTCTGCTGGGGGAGCAGCAGCGCTGGCGGACCAGGCTCTACAGGCATTCCACTGTGTGCTGCACAGAGCCTACAATGTCCTCGTGAGGACAAGAGCAGGGTTCCTGACACGCTCGGGAACCGTTCCCATTCCTGTGCCCTGCTTGCCCCAGCAACACCAGCGCAGAATGAGACCTCAGCAAGTACACTGTCAGCTTGATGGCTGATGACTTAATGAAGTAAACCATGCAAGACGAGGAGGAGGTTTATTTTCTCCAATCCCTTACTCTGCCCTCCCCCCTGGAAAAAACAGATCTAGCAGCAGGAAAACCTTTGCCCTAAGAGCTAAGAAAGCAGCAAGTTCTCTACATATTCCTGCTCCTATCCCAGCCTTGCTCTGCAGCTATTTCTAGAGGCCATGACTTGAACCAGGTAAAATCTAGAGCCTGACTGAAGCTGATGGCCACTGAGGCATCAGGCATTCTGTGGTGTTAACACGGACAGCCTCATGACCTCAGGTTGCTTCTAGTATGGGGAAAAGGAAAGCGTATAACCAAAACCTTTTTCAAGCTTCTCTTTAAAGCAGATCCCTTATTTGATTAGATGTATAACAAGAGAGGCTACAGACCTTCAATGGAACAGAACTTTTAGCTACAAGCATAACTAGGGCTCCTAGAACTCAGACCACTGCTCTTGAAGGGAAACAGGCAGGTGGAGCTCTGTGCTGGCACCAAAGGCTAGTACCGTGGGGGGTTGCCACCACTCCTGGACTGCCTCTGTTGCTGGGCTATCAACCAGTTCATGTGCCAGGAGACACACACCAGTTTATGTGCCTCTCAGACACACACCAGCAAGGCTCAGCCCTCACCTCCACCACACCACGACTTTTCTTCAAGCCTGGAGCTACAAGAGGTGCTAACAGTACACAATGCTGATGGTTCTGCATCCTTCTCATCGCTTCCTGAGCTACCTACTCCCTAGAGGTCATACATCAGACCAGTCCCTGCTTGCTGAGAGAGCTACAGGTCTCACCTTTCACTAATCACAGCAAGAAAATTAAGGGTTGAGCTGATGCTGATGGCTCTACTGTCCAAGAGAAAAAGCCTCAACATGGCTGTGGCACACACACAAAAAAAGTAAAGATGGTTCTGGCTCCGAGAATGGAATATTCAGGCTGATGGACCAGTCCCATCACAGCTACACGAGGCAGTACACACCAGCCGCTGTGGCTACAGATGGTCTCGCACTCTCTTCCAAGGGCTGCTACGATCTGCGGCACAGTCATACCAAAGGTTGCCGCAGTCCCCTAACAGCAGTCAGAAGTGCTGACACACAACCTGAAAATGAGATGCAGACCTTGCCTCTGGTCCTGGGACCAATTCATCTCCCTACACTGCCCTGTATTAGTGATAAGAAATGAGATAGCGAGTTGTTTTCCGGCTCCCCAGCAGATCGCTCTGGCGCTGTTCAGATAAGGATGTTCACAGAGTAAGGGGATTATTCTTTGTGCCCCGTTTCTGAGGCACCAGAAATTAAAGAGAGAAGGTATGATCAGGTCTTGTATTAACTCTGCACTCAGCAGGGCGTTAACCACCACAGGATTGGGTTTGGGTGTTGTTTTTTGTTCCATTTTCTTAAACCAAGCCTGTTCCAGGTGCAGGTGCACAATTTGACAGCGTAGCCCCCGCAGCGAGGGGCTGAGGGGTGAGGATGGCAGCAGCCAAGCAGGGTGATAGCAGTGCTGGTGGCAGCAGCCACAGGCAGCGGAAGAGTCAGCTCTGGGAGCGGAGACCTGTCCTGAGCACCCCGGGGAGAACTGGGTGGGAGGCCCAGGGGGTGCAGGGTACCCCTGCACGCAGAGGGGCTGCTGGGACAATTCCGCTCACAGACCCAGAGCCTGACCTAAGCCAGAGGCCAAGTGTCCGCAGGATGGTAACCACTAAGAATATACGTGGCTGGCCTTTTAAAATACTAATGCTGGCAAAGTCTCGTTGAAGGACCTGAAACCTCTGTGGGCAATAAAAATTAGCAACCACCCCAAACACACAAAAAAACCCCAACCCTGAAAATTTAGGCCTTGATCAGTGAAGAACCTTTGCACGCATGACCAGTGAAGCACCTCTGCCCAGAGCTCGCCCATGTCACAAGGGGTATTCGTATTAAGGTTAATTACACACTAACATACAAAAGGTGAAAGCTGTACTCTTATCACAGACACTTAATTGCTCCAGAAGGAAAAGCACACCTATTTCAGAGTTAATGATTAAAAGCTGCTTGGACTCGGTGTATCAGAGAAAGCTCTGCATGCTCTAGGAACACAGAGGTTCAATGCTTTCACAGCCAGGACACCCAAGCCAACTTCTGAAGGTGCAGTTCTGCCTGTTAAAACCTTGAAACCTTGAATTGAATGTCTAACAATAGTACAGTAGCACAGAGTTAGTAGGTGATATCTGCATTATGCAAGAGTGGACCATTCCGTTTGGCTAATTGAAACTCATGCTGTACTATCAGCAAATATTCCGTAGCAAAGAGAGAAATGGTATCTACTAAGGCAGTACTTTAAGCCCTTCATTGCTGAAGTCTTCAATGCTAATACAAAATTCTCACTGAAGCAATATGCTGTTAGTTTTTTATGCTTTGCTTATGTATATTTATGTGTGTGGGCAAACTACTGACATTCGTCTCTTCACTTACAGCGCACTCAGTATATTCAGCTGTACTACAGTTTTTAGTAAGTAACTTGGGTCCAATAGCGAGAGCAGTTTAGAATTATAGAATTGTCAGGGTTGGAAGGGACCTTAAAGTCCATTCAGTTCCAACCCCCCTGCCAGTGGCAGGGACACCTCCCACCAGATCAGGTTGCTCAGAGCCTCATCCAGCCTGGTCTTAAAAATCTCCCAGGATGGGGCCTCCACCACCTCTCTGGGCAACCTGTTCCAGTGTCTCCCCACCCTCACGGGGAAGAACTTCTTCCTGATGTCTGACCTGAATCGACCTATCTCTGGTTTTAATCCACTCCCTCCAGTCCTATCACTGTCCGAGCAGTGCTTTCATCAGCTCCAAATCTATCGGTGCCCTCAAACCCCAGCGGAGCACGGCAACGCTGGAAGGATCTCGCGCTTCAGGAGCTCCTGAGACACAATGTTTGCAAATTTAGTAAAACCCCTTGGGTTATCACTTCTACACCTCACCAAGTGTTATGTTGCTCACACAGCAACTGTCACAGTAAGATAAATTCTTTCCTTAGACTGGTTTTAATGAGATTTTTTAATGAGATTTATGAGATTAAGTGTGAAACTTCAGAGCATCAGAACTTCCCCGCGACTGTAGCTGTTAATGAAAGTTCATTAACAAGCGAACTGCTGGCGCTCGATCCCTCCCTCAGGCCCCGGGGCGATGCACACAAACCCCCGCGAAGGCGTCCAGGGGGAGGCGGGAGGCCGAGCGCGGCGGGACGGCAGCTCCTCCTCGGGGGCAGCTACAGGGGCCCGGCCCGAGCCAAGCCCCCGTCGAGAAGCCCCGGGCCGAGGGGACGGATCGACGGGAACGCGGGCCGTCCGCTCCCGGCCAGACCTCGCAGCGGCCGGGAGAGGCTGCCGGGCCCGCTCCGCCGTGGCAGGGCTGGGCCACGACCCCTCCCGCCGCCGCACCGACCCTCCCGTCGCCGCACACAGCGCCCCGGGCCGGCCAGCTCCGCTCCGCTCCGCCCTCCCCTGCTCCCGGCGCCGGGGAGCAGGCCGCACCGAGGGAGGCCGGGCGCCCCGGGCCCGAAAGGCGCGGGCGGGAGCAGCAGGGACGGGACGGCCGCGGCAGGCCCACGGGCCGGGCCGGGCCTGGCCACGCCGCCCGCCAACACCTGCTCGCTGCGCCCGGCCCTGCCGGCGCCGGAGGAGGAGAGCTGGCGCCTCCCGGTCCCACCCCCCACCCCTCCCTCCGTCAGTATTAATTCACCTTTGCGGGGCTCGTTCTGGCTGTTCGGGAACTCTCTTCCCTGATCGCGGCCCTTCTCAGGTGAGGAAAACAAAGAAAACAAGTGAAAACTACCGCCAGAACCGCAGTGGTACCCGCTGTGAGGTGTGAGCTGCTCCCAGCCGTGTCTCAAGCTGCGTCCCTGGCCTGTGCCTTGCTCCCCCAGCCTCTCAAGCTCCCGGAGAGGGAGCCCTGGTAGGAGATGGTGGGGCCTGTGGTGGTCCCCATGGTGGCCACATTCCTCAGGGCGATGGCTGTGGCCACGGCATCAGGAGTGTGTTTTATAGCCTTGTTTCCAGGCCTTGTCAAGCCAAGGTACCATGTTAAGAGGTGGTTGCACAGCGTATCACGTGCCGTTAATTCCGTTTGCGCCAGCCGCCCTGAAGAACAAGGTGCTCCGCGCCTCGCACGGTGCCTGCGCTTCCTGCCTCTGGCAGCTGGCTCGGCCTTCCTCCGAATCATGACAAACTTCTGTTTCCTATCATTGTTTGTCCTTTGGCTGCTGCAAACCAGCAGCTTGCTTTATTTGTTTGTAGGGAACTCTCTTTTAGAAGTTCCCGAGACTGGTAGAATTCTACCTTGGTGCCGTTGCAAGAGCAGAACAAAGGGTCTGTGCTCCAGAACGTGGGTACAGAGTGGCATGTGTGCGGGGTTTGCAATAGAGGAGGCAGAGAGAGGGAGGATGAATCGTTTCCAGTGGTCTTACCTTCTGGGGAAGATGGGTATGTTGGTGGGGCTTTGTGTCCCTCTAGATAAAACACTTTTGCGCTGAATTATCCCTTCTAAGGACAGTGATTGTGCTCCTTCATGAGTTTGGTGACACTCCCTATGTTGTTTTTCTTTAGTGGATGCCATAAAGTATGTTACTTGTCTCTGAATAAAAAGGAAGACTTGTTTCTTAGATCTTGAGATCAATGCAGGAAAGCATAAGGGCCTTAGTGCCAGCCTTTAATTTCTGTAATTTATAAAGCTCGCATAAACAAGAAGTACCAACTTCTCTGAAAACTGGTTATGCTCTTCCCTAACCCCAGGTAGGTGTTGAGTGACTCCCAGATACCTTCCTCTTCAGACTGCTTGATGGCCTAGGCTGAGTTTTTTGAGGTTGTGAATACTAGGTGGTACTAGATGGAGTGGAGTATTAGGTATAAGATATGTCACATATGTGACTATACAGCCAAGTCAAGGCTGAGTAACGCTGCCAAGCTGTCTGAGCTGTGCTCATTCTCTGATCAGCACAGGCGTTCAGTAACCAGACCTGGTGAGCCCCCGCTAGCACTTGGATTCAGACATGAAGAAATGTAGATATTTCAGTCTATTTATACTGAGGTGCCTGCTGGAGTTCTTAAATCAGGATTCGGGCATCCTTGGTGTTTCTCTGCTGTCTTGAAACCCTAAATTCATCCAGTGACGATGTTTTTGATGATATGAAACGTCCAAAAAAGCAAAACAAGATGGAAGGGTTTGCCCACATCTAGAAGCACCAAGACATGTGGCAACACTTTTTATGCCATCTTTTATCCAAGTATTTCAGAGTGATTTACAAGCATTAATTAATGTATTACAACACTCCTACTTAATCTGTAGTTTTTAATATTCTTCAATAGCAGAATATTTAAACGTGACCTGTTCTGCAGGTTGTATTTTCACTTGGCTCAGCTTCTTCAAAATGCTCTTCATGTTGCCACATGAGGAGGAAATTATAGCTAAAAATATTGCTATTGTACGTGTGTGTGTGTGAATATATATATATATACACATTTCCCATTGTAGGTATTTGGCTTATTTTTTTTTCCCAACAGAATGTATAGTCCACATTTGTATTTTACTCATTATTTTTAATACAAACAAGATAAATATGTCACCTGTATAACACCATTTGCATCCATGTCATAGTAAGGAGGTGTCTCTTAGTCAAGTAGCTTATTATTCTTAAGCATGGGTGGTTTTTTGCTTGCAGGATTCCTTTAGCAGAGCAAAGCCTTCTGGCCATCCAGGAAATATTACAAGAACAGCAGTAGTATGGGGTTAGTCTTGTCAATCACGTTGTTTATCAGGACCACAGGAATCTCAAACGAAGCGCATTTTCCTCTCTTTTCCTTCCCAGTTTTGAGCCCAAATGGGAGCATGGCAAGGGGTGGCTATGGGTAACTAGGATCAGGGAGCCCACTCAGACTTTCATACCATTCCAGAAGCATCACATAAGCCTTGAATCCTTTGCAGACCTACCTAATGTAGCCTGTAAAAATGAGGAGAGGTATAAATATGCTCATTTTTGGTATGCAAACAACAAAACCCGATTTTGTGGCACGGATGCAGCACTTACAACACTGTTTCAGTTGTGTCATTATAGGCACAGTATCAGTAGAGTTCTCTAGATCGGTGTTAAGGGTTTGCTCCCATTTAATTACATTTGAAAAAAATAATAATAATTGGGTAGCTTGGTGCAAATACCTTAGCAGAAATTGCTTGCTATTTTTGTTGGGTACTTGATGCAAAATGCTTTAAGGGCTTTGGGCTTTCTCCAGGCTGTTGCTTTTATTGCTAGTAAAAGGGTGAGTTTTATCCCAAGTAGACATGTTAAATGTCAACACGCTTTCTGCTCCATCTTTCTTTTTAAATGTCTTTTTGCATTCCTTCCTCATGTGAATTTTAGGGGATGTTTCCCCCTTCTACCTTGTGGCTTTTCATTTCTATTTTCCTTTCGCCTCCGGATCTTTTTTTTCCCCCCTCTTCTAAGATCAATCTGTCTATGCATTTTTAATGAATCATTTACTGTGACATATGAGCACTGAAGATACAGTGTCAGGGACTTAAGCATCTGCAGAGAGCTTCTGTGCAGGAGCAGCAGCAGCAAGATGAAATGGATGTGATCTTAGTTTCATTCTTTTGTTCATGTGGGATGGTACTTTGCCTGGAGGCAGCACAAATATAACTTCCCTTCTAGGGAATAATGAGAAGACTTAAACCCCAGCAATGTCTCATTTTTCTCTTCAGAGCACTGCTAGAAAGAGAGGATTTCAGCTCTGCCTTTGCCATTTCCACACTTACCGCTGAATCAATACTGGTTACAGAAACGGCACGATAGGTAAGAGGCCATTGTGCAAAGCTCATTCATGGTATCTATACCAGCAGTTTTAAAATGCAGTTTATAATATCAGGAGTAACATCAACAGATAGAACCTTCGTCGCTATCTCATTACCCTTCCCTCATGGTCTAAGTAATTCACCCTTTGGAGGAACTCTGAAGGAGGAAAGGACCGCGTTCAGACACCATCCTCACATGACCAAACCAGCAAGAAATTGCTCTCTCTCAGGGACCTCCTTCTTACCAGTCAGCTCAACTTCCTATGCTGTGAGGAAAAAAAGTGTGGATACAGGAGGATAGCCTCATTTTTTAAATAAATAATAATTAAAAAAGCTAAATATCTGCCTTAAATTTATTTTTCATTTCATACAAGTATCTATAACTTACGTGAAACTCATAATATTTTAAAAGAGCTTTAGTACAAATTTTTGATTTTAGTTCAGCGAACAGATCCTAAAATCACTAAAAATTATTTGTTATTTTGTATTTTTTTTACTCTATTCCAAAAACACTGAGGTTCTTTACAATACTCATTCTCGTGCAGAGATTCAAAAATACCTAACCTATTTGTCTGGAGGACAGAGTGATGTTCCTTTCTAGGATTTGCACTGTCTTGTCAGAAGAGATATCCGACTAGAGGTTCCTGTTGCTTTTAGATGCTACATTGTCTCTTAGAGTCTGTTTGTTGTGTCAAGTTTTTTTTATTACTGTGGCATTTACCACGTAGGATTTCATACATATTTCATAGTAAAATTAAATTTTCTGAAGATCTCACTATAGTCCTCTTTCATACTATAGAATCCTTTCTTTGAAGTGCCATGAAGAGTCCAAGCTGAATTCTTAAAACCCTAGTGTTTATGAAAACAAGGTTCTTCAGGTCTGTGTAGAGGGTTTTTTTCCTTGTCAGAATATAGTATAATTATACACCCCTTTATAAACAAACTCTGTGCTCATCACAGAAAGTGCTAAGACATTGTAATGTGTTCACCTTTTTTTTTGATGAATTCTTAAAATGTGTGACAAGTGTTTTCTTCTGCTGCGGTGTCCTGACAGTGCTACTAGATTTTGAAGAATTTATCTTTCACACTTACTTAGAAAGGCTTTATGTATATATATGTTGGCTGATAAAGAATTACATACTTCAGACTGCCAGTTTGTAATTAAATAGTCAAAATACGAGGGCAGAGTAGCCAAGTGGAGTGAGATTGTCAGATCTTTAGAGTATTACATTGTGTGCTCTTTAGAATTATCTTGTTAATGCCACTTTTGGTCCTTTTGAAACAAGGAAAATACTTGAGTCAATGTAATTACTTATGATGTCATTCATAATATCCTAAAAGCTTTCTGTAATGCCTGGAGAGTGGGTTCAGGAGAGCTGGCTAATCTTCCATGATGTGATGTGTGGTTTAACTTCAGAATTTAATAACAAATCGTGTATATATATATTTTATTTTTGTTAGAGAGTATTAGAGGAGCACAAGAAAGTCAAACAGGTAACGCATAGATGTTTTTCATCAGCCAAAGACGTTTTATCAAAAGTTTACCCAAAGTCTTCATCTATTTCTTGGTAGCAGAAACTGTTTATGGGAGCTTGATGGAAAGGATAGTACTAGTGTCAGGTATACAACTTAGGTTCTAGAGAAAATTTGATTGGTTTTGCTCATTGAATCATAGTGAAACACATAGAAAAGTGGCCCCCTGGGTGGGGGTGGAGAACTTCAAGAGTTGGGCTAGTTATCGTCTGAGCTGGGACGCGCCGTCTGGAATCAAGGTTTCGTGACGAATTGTATATGTGAATCTATTTTTGACAAGAACTGACCACAGAGCTTGTCCTCTGACTTTTCATTTCAGCCCTGATTTGTAAAATATTGAGTTCTTTTGTAGCAGTAAAGCTTATAGGATATTAATGGTTGACCAACTTAAAAAAGAAGTTAAAAAAGTTACAAAGATTGGGCTGCTAACCTTAAAAATTTTGCTTCTGAAGTGTCTCTTGGCACAACAAACGAGAAGGTCTCGATAGGTCAGTAAATTGTTTTGTGGTTGTAGTTAGGAATGATAAGCCAGCCAGGTCCCAAGTAGCCGAATTGTCGCAAGCTGGTTTTCAGGAAACAGAGTAAATTTGAGATAGGTACTTGTGGATTTGAGAGCTTGCTGGCAGAGAGGAGCAGTGGCGGTTAGCTGAGGAAGACCTCTGGGAAGTGAATTGAAGGTTTGCAGGTCTGAGTGGAACTTGGCTGCTTGGAGCAAGAGGAGGAGTGAGAGGCCTGGAGTGAGACTGTGTATTTACAGTTGTTTCTCTGTCTGTCTGTCAGAGCAGTCCTCTTGTCCCACTTCAGCAATTTGAAACTGCAATAAGTATAACATTCCTAGGAATAGTGTCCGATTCACTTTGATGTCACAGACAGGATGAGGGCTGGGAAGGCAAACGAGTGCCAGTTTTTGGTTCAACAGAGAACTTCACGATAAAGTTCCCAACTTTGTTGTATAAGAATAATAATGGGAGGTAGACTTTCTGAAAATTCAGATGTATTGGAGGATACTGGGGCTCAAACATTAGTTGTTGTTTTTGCTAAAATGCTGAGAAATTGGGTGTCCAAAATGTTAACTAACTGGTTTCAGAAAGAGATGGCAACTGGGAGGCAGGTATCTCTCAAAAAATCCTTGGACACTGCATTTAAAAATTTGTCATTTGGAATTTTAGAAAGGAAATGCG
This sequence comes from Ceryle rudis, assembly GCA_033439905.1. NCBI lineage: Eukaryota > Metazoa > Chordata > Aves > Coraciiformes > Cerylidae > Ceryle > Ceryle rudis. The sequence goes on from JAAGNO010024454.1 coordinate 28,569, forward strand.
AAAGTCCATAATAATGAACAAGCTGCCAATCATTTTGTGGTTTATTGTGGCTAATAACTGAAGAATGTACCTTTACAAATATATTACGTGGCAGAAGAAGTTGTCCTGCTTCTAGAGGCAGCAGTTACAGGCTAATAAAGCCTCCCTGCAAAGGAAAATGATGGGCATAACATTTGAGACTCAATTCCTTGTGCGGAACTGAGCTACTGATGTTCCTGCTGTTACCTCAAGGCTTGACTCCAAGTAGTGAATAGTGACTGTTTAGAATTCCCATTGTGCAGAAGGAACAGCTACATCTGATAAATGCTGAGAGAGAGTAAAATTGCAAAGGGAAGAGGAGCTCCCAGAGCTTCTGTTGTATTTGTTGCGGGTTGGATTTTGTAGCGCAGTGAAATATTTCAAAGTGATGGGTCGCAGAAAAATCTATTGCATCAGTGCCTGAGCAGCGAGATCTGACAACGTTGAAGGTGAGAGCTGTTATTGCCTCTCAGTGCTTCATCTTAAACTGCATCTTCCTCAGGCCCGTGATAGTGTCTCACTTCTCCAGCCTACCAGGTAAACAGTGCTGTTTTTTGTTGAAGGTGGTTATGTAGAAATGCAGCAGGAATCCTGGGCAAGTCAGAATTCTGACTCTGGGACACTATCACCTAATAGATAGGACTTGGTCTAAGTTAACATGGTTTGGTTTCAGCCCAGAATCACTTGAGTTAGAGCTTTCAGAATTTCTGCACGGAATTTAAATAGTGTTAAAATAATCCTGCCAACAGCAGCTCAGCCTGCAGGCACCCCTCTGTTCCTGTTCACTGCTACAAAAACCAAACCTCTCCCCAAGTGCTGGAACTCCTGAAAACCTGGCACATTACCAGTTTCCTTGTAAAGAGTGTGGAAGATCCCAGATTTGACCTGTTTCAGATCTAAAGAAGGATGGAGCAAGTTTATAGTTTTAGGAGTCTCTCAAGGAACACCTATGAGCTGTCCTCTTCTTTTTTAAAAAGATGAGACTCTGACTGTAACGGTTTTTTCTGATGGTTGTGCCTTTGGCAGGATGGATGGGATGAGCCAGTCCAAGGTGATTGAAAGTTAAAGCCCATAATCTTGCTTCTGCAACCAGCAGAAGATCCCAGTCTGTGCTGTTATATATCCTTAGCTGTCCTGCCGCTCACCAGGTAGCTAAATGCTTCTCCAGCTTCTACCGCTGAATACTTTTGGGGTAGATTAATCTACAAGTTGTTTTATAATGATTAACATTCAGACATTGAACAAATAATATTTGAATGACTGAGATGACAAAATTCCATTTAACTCCTCTAGTGAGAAGCTCTTTCAGTTCAGGCTATTTTAAAATGAATAAAAGCTAACCTTTTTTTCCTTTCAACTAGAAAGTTTTTTATGTAGACATCAACCTTTCTAAATATAAAGGCTCATTTTTGCCTTCAGATTCTTCAGACATCATCTTTTGAAGCTATTAGTGACTTCTGATAACGAGGGTATTGGTGGTTTAGTAGTTATTATACATTTATTGATAGGACAATGGAGTTTCTAACGGTGTGAAATCAAAGTGGGGCCTTTTTGGCCTAGGATTTGTACACAAATAGGGGTTGTCTCAGCCAGAAGACCCTGATTCCTCTTTTTTGGTATGAATACTGATGAACTTATTGGTGGCATAGCCATGATCCAGCAGTGTAGTTAGGAGGTCCCTCTATGTGCCATTTCCTTTCTCTTCCAGAGTGATTTACTGAGTTATTTCACCATTATTCACAGTCTGTTTGTTTTTTTCTCAAGGTTCATGAGAAGTTTTCACTTCCAGTAAGGTATTTCTTGAAGGCCACAAGCACAGTTGTGGAAAACTTCAGTTAGCCCATGTCCTAATGCCTGTCAGGACCTACACTGAGGGAAAAGAAGCTCTCAGGCACTTCACCAGCTATTTGGAAGTCGGGAGGTGGGTGCCAGTGTGTCTAGCATTTCAATATCAAGGTGGATTAAGAGCATTAAGAAAGCTTAAACAGCTCTCGGGAGAGAGATTCCCATGGTTTTGAAGGCTTATTCCACTGAAACAGCTGATTGCTGCAATTTGGGTTGAAAGATCAGGGTTTTTTTTTTTTCTCCTGGAATTGTACATGGCACTACCTGATTTTACTTTCTTTATTGACTGTACTCAACGTTTGAATGTTCACATCATGCTGAGTGTTTGAGAAAGCTCAGAGAACACTTCTTGCCAATGGACATGGCCACTGACATTTTCAGCCACAGGCTAAGGCAAGTGAAAGGAAAGAGGCAGGTTTTTTTCTTTGATTGGTGTTTTTCTTTCAATGATCTGTTACAACTAATCGTCCCAATCTATATTGGCTTGCGAGTTGTATTGTTGTTAAAATATCAGACAGTCCAGCGAGTCATGTAAAAGTTTGAGGGAAGGACTAAGAGGTGGTTGGTTGTTTCATCTGTATTAGCATGGAAGAATTTTCTAGAAACATGTCGCCTCTTGTAGCAGTGATGGGAGAAATGAAATCACAGTGTACTAACAGATTCTTTCCCTCTCATTTTCCAACTAAATAATATGGATGCATTCAGTTAATCATCGTTTCTAAAGCAAGTTTAATGAAGTTAACTCGACAGCAGTAACTTTGTGCAGCTGTGGAGCACTTTGCCACTCGGTGTAGTGTGTAGTATGCTGTCAATGGAGCATTTCCTATGCTTTTTCATAATTCCATAGGGGAAATTATCCAGGTCTATTTAGGAATTGTATAAATAACCTTTCTTAGGTTCCTCAGCACGATGCTACATCTTCTAGCAGCCTAGTATCAGTTCCGTATGACAGCTGAAGAAAAACTGTTCATGTGCACAAGAGTTGGTTCCTAGAGTACTGACTGAAGATATTGTGGAATATTTAGCAAACAAGCTTCAAAAATATTGAAAGAACCTTTTATTAATTTTAAATAATAGCATGGTGTTATGATTAAGCTCTATTAGCTGATTCCCACCTGAGAAAAAACTTAGTGGGACATGCACAGTATATACTGTATGTCTGTGTATATATGTGCAGGTCATTGTTCTTCTACATTATCTCTTTGCTTAAATTCTACTTAAGTTTTGTACCAGATAAGGACATGCTTTTTTTTGAGCAGAGATTTTTTTAAAATGAATTTTATTCAACTAGAATGTAATTACAACCTTTTTTTATCAAAAATTCTTTAAAATAGGTAGATAAAATGAAAATATTATGCAAAACAGATGGCAAATCAGTCTGCTTGAAGTGTTTTGGTTTTTTTTATGCAAGTTCTAATAGATAGCTCGTAATACTTGGAATAATACTTCTGGTAGCATTGCTGTGTCTATAAAGCACAGAAGATAAGCTGTTCCGACAGACTAGACACAGCAGAATATACTGATGCAGTAAGCTTGTGCTTCCAGGTAAAGACAACACTTATGTATATACCCTTGTCCAGTCCAGCTATGAAATGATACAGTGAGAGTGAGACGATTGTCTCTGCCCAGGGTTTCTATTGCAGTGAAATAGTAACCCAATGGAGAGTCCAGAGGAGGCTATAGAGATACTGAGGGGCTGGAGCGTCTCTGTGCAGGGGAAAGGCTGAGAGCCCTGGGGCTGTTCAGCTGGAGAAGAGCAGCCTGAGAGGGGAGCTGAGCAATGCTGAGCAA
>JAAGNO010024456.1:5000-31824 GCA_033439905.1 Ceryle rudis
CTGCTTTGTGCTGTCACAGCAGGAACAGAGGCTGAATGCACAAGGTTTAGGTGATTTTGCTGCTGACAACAATCTCAGTGATATTAGGCCAGCTTCCTTCTGCTTTGTAGTTATGTTCACAAGTACCACTCTCTGTTCTCAGGGGTGGCAACATTTTACCATTATTTTATGACTTCACACTTTGCAAAGAAGTAAAAAGTTGTGTCTCCCATGCCACACCGAGCCTTTACAGTCTGTTCCTACCATTGCAGATGATGTAAAATTGCAATGTAATACAAAAGGTCTTTTGGATGGAAAAAAAACCAGATGTGATGTGTTAAAAAGAAACATGAGCATCCAAAGTGTCACTGTATTGATGCAGAGACCTGAGTCTGATTTGAGCTGTAGTAGTACAAAATAGGAAAAATCCACACAAGTCAGAGAATACATTGTGGAACTCTAAGAATCAGTATCACAAAGACCAAAAACAGTCTTAGAAGGCAGCTGTTTAGAGAAGTAATTTAAAAAAACCAAACCAAAACAAAACACAAAACCAACCAAACAAGAATATAATTCAAGAATAATGATAATAATGAAAACATATCAAATCTAAACCAGACAAAATAATAAAGGAAAAAAAAATGAGGTCATACACTTGGAGTAAAATGTATATGGTCTCAGGTTTTGGTTTTTTTTATAACAAAAGTATCATAAAAATAGAAGGAGGCAAAGCTAAGGGCATCCAGAATGATACAAGGACTCAAGGGTCTTATGTATTCAGAAAGGCTAGCAAAAGTAGGTCTGTATTGTTTGGAAGAGAGTATCTTTGAGGGACTTCAGTAAGATACATGAAACTCTAAAGGGACTGAGAAAGAGAGATGGAGCAATGCTGTTTGAGCTAGTGTCAAATGCAGGCTCAAGGGAACACAAAATTATGCCAGAGAAAAGCCTGACGACAAAACTCTCTAGGTAGAAATATCTTATACTAAGAGCAAAATACTGAAGATTGCAATGACTGCAAATACTTTAACTACTTTAAAAAAACAAAAAAAAACCCCAAATCAAACTACTAGAGAAAGTGCTGTTGGATGAAATTAATATTTCTGTAAATGGAAAGACTCAAATCAAAGTTTAGCTTCATAGGAAGACGTGACTCAGAATTAAGCTTTTCCCTCTCGGTTTAATGAGAAATTAACAGTGGACAGTAGAGAGTCCTTTGAACTTGGACTCTCAGCACCCCACAACATCATTTCACCCCTAACATGCTCCATCAAGTAATCCAGTCAAAATACAGTAACCCAATGAAACATCAGACTAGGAGAATTAATTACAATGGCAGTCCCTGGATGGCCCTTCAGATTCTCCCATTTTAAATTGTCACTTTATTATTCGGCTGCACACTGCCTCACAGATTATCCACCCATCACTTTCCCTCTCTGGTACCAGCTGGGTCATGGGACACTCAGTGGGTACTTTCCTTCTCCTCCTCTCTTTCTCTTCCAAAGGGAAACAAGCTGCAGTTGCAAAGCAGCATGTCACCAGCACCTTCCCCTCAAGATGTGCAACATGACACTGGTACACCCTGGCAGAAGAATTAATATCTGTGAGCAACTGTCATGTGAGTCCAGGAGGAACCTGATCAGGTAGGAAAGCTACATAATAAACATCAAACCCACAGAAAACTCTTGGGCAAAATTGTGTTAAAATGAACTTACAGATGAGGGAAACATCAAAACCTGAAGGGCAAAAACCCTCACAGGGTCTCACATCGTTCCCAAATGAAGCCATTCTGAGCATACAATTAGTCTTAACATTTCCTGCAGAGAAACCATTATGAAAAATGTATGAATAAGATCAGTAGTAAAATGAATTTATTTGTAAAAATAAATTTAATCCAAACCGGATTAATCATATGTATCATTCAGTCAAGTGTCATCACCACAGGTTAGAGGGGAGATTGATGGGAACCCTGATTTCTGTGTGAACTCTGAATCCTTATACTGTCCAAATTTCCTTAACTTTCCACAGAACAGCGGATACTTACTACCTTAAGGTGATATTGTTATGGGCTTTAACATCAAGTTTAATAACACTTTAAATATGCCTTCAAAAGCCTGCTTATCCTTACTTAAAACTATTCTAATCTTTATGAGAAAAAAAAAAAAAAGGTATTTATTGGTACTTCCGGCATCAAAATTAAATGCTATGACCCACCTGCCTATCCCAATTGTACCTTAACTCCGGGAAAATTATTTCATTTAGGAGGTGGAAATTTGAACTTTCACATATATAAGTGATAAGAAAAGGTAACAGATAACAGAAGTAAACTTAGCACCTACTCAGTACCAGATTTCCAAGAGAAAGGCAGTATCTAAAGACGTAGTGTAAGAGGATATTTTACATCCAATCAGGCAGGGAAGCCAAGCTGAATGTGTTAAAATTTGTCACCGATCCTAAGTAAGTGATTTTCTTAACCCCTTAAGGGTTCATACTGCACTGGGAGCAAAAAGCAATTATGCAATGAATAGAAGAGAAAATATGTCCCAAACTGGTTTGCCTGCAACAAGGTAGAGATTCCTCAGTGGTCTGCAGGGATCAAGTGAGCTCCCCAGTTTATTCTTTGACCACACCCGAAATAAAAACTAAAGGATATTTCAGGGAATAGGAAAACACAACAGCTCAGATAATGTCCCAGGCAGTATATTCATTACAGGCTCATCAGAGTGGATGCCTGCAATAGGAAGATTAAATACCCATTTACCAGCATCAGAGGAGAGTTTGGTTTTATAATGTATTGTCCCCTATTCCCCGTGAGGCTGCTTTGTTTGATAAAATGCTGAGTGTGGTGTAAAAATATCCCTCTCTCTGTAATTTGCACTCCTCTCCATTTAAAGCTATTCTTGCTGCAAACGAGAATTGAAAGCTGCTAAAATTAAGTGGTGTCAGTTCTCAATGACACTTTAATGATAGAGCGCTCAGCAAATGAGATGAGAATGAATTCCAGCTTCTCTGCTAAAGATAGTAACCAGCACTAAACAGTATAATGCTCCAACTGGGCTACACTTCACCTGCTTCATTCATATTTAGTAGAACTGAAATAGGGAAACTATAATTAAAATGGTCATAAAATGAAAAACGCTAATTTCTAATAGAGATGGCAGAAAACAACTGAAGCTTGTGAAGTCAAAGCACAGCCCTTCTTTGTCACATCTGTACTGCCACAGAGGCCATCGCTGGCTGACCACAGAGCTGATGTGAGACTATGGCATGTTTTCCTTGCTGTAGAAACTGCTGCTCCCAGCAAGTTGTTATAAAACTACTTAACTAAACCAGGCATAGGAAAAATGTAGCTCAGGAAATCCTGCATGGTTTTGGGCTAAATAAAACTACTGCCTATGAGAAAAAAAAAAAAAACATTTGAGGAAATAAATATCCAACATGTAAACACTTTCTTTCCCTTAGTATTATTATAATTGGACATTCAATGATGTCCACCCAATCACCCACACAGATCATGCCTGTAGCTTCACTACTGCTAACAAATGACAACTCTAAAGTATATCAGCTGTGTGCTGTCACCTCTGTGCCTCCTTGTGCCACTTTCTTGCAAAGGTATTTTATGATGGGACAATTATTCTCTGAAAAAGATGTCTTTTGCTCAAGGCTTCCGAACACAACATGGCAATGGAAAGCTTTGGTACAGCTGAGATGATATTTTTGTATAACTCTGTAATTCAGCTGGATAACCAAGTCTGCTAAACGTGAATGGAAGGTAAATATTATAGCATGCAAAGTACAAAAAGCAGTCATTATGGAGTGAGAAGTAATTGTCACTATTGGAAATTTTCAGTGGTCTTACAATTGCAAAAGCCTTCTTGTAATTTTTTCAGTTAAGGTTTCAAAATTTGCTGCAAGTACTTGCAGAATATTCTATATGACTAGAATGGAGATGGGGTTATTTGCAATGACTGACCATAAAATCTTTATACCTCACAGTAATACCAGGTTTTCTTTACAAATACAATATGTTTGATGGATAAGTGATCTTGCAAATACTTCATAAAGTTTTAAAATAAGGGGATTGCTTTATTTTCCCACCTCTGTCTTGATGAAACCAGACTGTGTTTGTACCCCAAGTCTTTATCTACAAGTACCTCTTCCAGTGTTTTCTTATCCAATAATGCACTGAATGGAATTTCTCATTTCTCAGCTTTCCATGGTAAAAGAAAAAAAAAAGCTTTTTTCATTTTCACATAACAGAATATGTCCAAAGCTGTAGAAATGTCTAGGAGTTGTAAAACCGGTGGCCTAATGGCCTGACTGCCAGTGAATTGGTCATGAGTGAATGAGAACAATAATTCCTCACATATCTCTGCATTTCTCCCCATATGATGATTCTATCCTGACTGTGCAAGTAATAATGCGAGAGCAACTATCAAGACCTTCTTAAAATGGGGTATGTTGACTATTGTTGCCACTATTTGCAGATCTGACAGTACTGTATGCATGTTTTTTACGCAATCTATCTGTGTGTCTTTTGTTATATACATAGCTCAAAACGTATATGTACTTTCTGCAAAGATTTCAGTTTCATTCAGCCATAGACAATTCACAAGCCTGCCTTCTTACCTCCCACCCATCTTAGCTCAGCTCTGTTTCAGGGAAGCAGGCTTTTGTGGTATAACCAAAAGAGACATGACAAATCGTCAACTGTTGCATGATAGTCACGTTTCTTTGTTACAATACTGGCATAGTTATGGCAGGGTAAACCAAATCTACCAAAAGGACCCTGCTTCAATTACTACTTCTGCTATTAAATTGACAGAAAAAATAATTTTTAAAAATATATAATTAGTGTTCCACAGATGAGGATTACACATCCAGTTCTGCTCTTCAGCATTCAAAATGATTTATGAACATGAATCATGGGTCAATAGCTCCAGATTAACAGATTTCCTGCTGTTTGGGCAGTCATGACTAGAGGCAGGAAAGGTATCAGTGACTTAAGCCTGTTTGGCTTATTTCAGCTCCAGATGAATCCTCTCAGTTGTGTCTAAGTGCTGCCTTTCACCCACTGGGAGACATGAAGGAAGGCACCAGCTCACTGGCACCATGAGTAGAGGGAGGTTGGTATGGGCTGACTGAGAAATAATGTAATTACTTTCTCTCTTCCAAGTACTTCAGCATGGGTAGATGTATGAGGCAGATGAGAGGGAAATGGTACTCTGCAGTCTACTTACTATCCTCTGAAACTTCCTCGATGCAAGGGGAACTGTGCATGCTGATGGAAAATGGATGCGTCCTGGAGAGCACACATTCCTTGCACACAGTTCATGCTTCCTTTGACTCCCAGCCAGCCCAAAGTCTTTCCATCAGTATTCTGTCTTCTATACTGGAGCAAAACAAACCATAATCACAGATCCTGTAAGGTACTGAGCATCCCCTGCAAAATTTTAACATCTCTGATCTCCTATGAGTTTGTCATATGCGTTTGAAGCACTTTGTATATTTGGTCTCTTAAACTATTACAAAGGTATTGGGCAAACAAACAAACAAAGACAAAAAAAGAATAAACCCCTTCTCCCTATCAAAGCAGTTTTACAGAGCTTTGGAAACAGCAAGACAAAATAAATATAGAGTGAGAAAGAAAAAAGCCAGTATTGGATCAAATACTTGCCCCAGGTCCTACAACAGCAAAAATGAGGTGACATGCAGCCATACATGAGTGGACAACATGTCAGCTGCACAGAGGGTCTCTTCATCGTCACACATGTCCCCTAACTGGCAGTTTACCCCCTCAGACACAATGTTAAGAGACACAGGAAGAATGTTCTCTTTTTGAAAAGTGTCACATAAAGTAGCTTACCAGCCTGTTTGGCAGAAAATCATATTTTCTGATATCTGATGTCACATTTTATTAAATTTAGGATACTATTATGCTACTTACTTAGGGGTTTAAAAGTATCCTTTTTATAGATAATGCCACAGGTAGAATGTTAAACTACAGACGTTTTGCAATAAAGGGCTAGGCTGTTCCTTATACACATCTGGTATTTTTTGCCCCAAACAATGCAATAGTTATTAATTTTTATCTTTTTTTTTTTTTTAAATCCTTGCACATTTGTCCTAAGTTCATCCACTAATCTATGAGTGAATGTGGTTATAGAGTCTGCAGAACTCTCGAACTAAAATTTGTTACTCTTTTCAAATATTTTCATGAAATCTGTTTATTTAATACCCACAGATTGTTTAAACTTAGCTCCAGAGTTCAAAGAGCAATTGTCCTTTCAATTGAAATAATGACATTTGCTGCAGTGCTTGGCAACAGTTTTCACCTGCTAGTAAAAAAAAATTGACAGTATACACATTGAAATGCTTTGGATTATATTGGTTCAGAATTTTCCTTTCACATTTATAGAGAAAAGTGTTATCTTGATTTAACTTATTAGTGGACCTTCAAATAAAACCTTTTAGTAAATAAAATTTTCTTTAAGTCTTGAAACAAAAATTTGATAATTGGTAATTGAGGTTTTATGAACTGACAGCAGTTTGAAGTTCTAGAACTTTTAATTCAATTAATATTGTTTTCTGAATATAGTCATGGTCCTATTTAAAGCAGCTAAATCTGTATGTACTTAGAGCAGAATTTGATTCATACCATCAAGTAAATTCATGATTACCATCAAAAGATAATTACTTCTGATGTATTCTAGAGGAAAGGCTTATTTACTCAGGTGGCAATTGGCTTATTTATGCAGATGGGAATTAGCCTTACCCACCAATTAAAATATAAATGTACCTTTTCTATATCAATTTTACAACATTTAGTAATTAACACATAGATTTTATCCCTAATCAGTCTCTAAATCATTAGTTACTTATCAGTGCTATAGCTTACTGACAGTAAGGTGTTACTGAGAGTTATCCAGCTGAACAGCATGTTCTCAAAGTATGGGATGAAGCAATCAGAAAAATCTTCAATAATGTGTGTCACTCATAACTAGTTCATGCAGCTCTGATTCAGTTACAACTGTTGTGAGAATGGGGAAGAGTGAAAAGAGAACACTGATCAAATAGTAATACTTACTAATATTCAATACCATGAATTTGGCAGGGGTTCTTTAGTGTTACTTACATACCAAAGGGTAGCAGCTCCACAGGATCTCAGAAATAGAATTCCATTTCTGACAAAGGAGAAATGCATTTTACATTATACAGCTATTAGCTGCAGCAGACTTAAAAATAAAGAATCCATAAGGTGTGATGCTTTTACTGAGGAGAAAGAATCAGATACGGGTATTGTTCTAACTTTAACATTTCACAGAATTTTCTCCAAAGCTGCAAAAATTCTCATTCCACAGATTTGAAACATTTAGGTCAAGAATTGTACATGTAAAATAAGAGACCTTCAAAGAAAATTTAAGTATGACATTAAAGGCTCTGTATCTGAATAAGAAATGTCCTTCTCACTACCACACTAAACCAACAAGTTTATGTGCTCTTGGAGCCGCTGGCCTAGATCAGCTTTAGTCTGATGGCTCACATTTGCTGGTGACAATTGAAGATCTCGAGGCACATCTTGCAGGAGGGAGGACACTGCTTCCAATTCCCTTGGCTGAACAACAAAAAAAAAAATTTCCTTACTTTTGTTGGACAAGTCTCCTAAAGAAGCCTTCTAGCTGATACCAAGTTGCTCCCTGAAGCAGAAGAGCTTTGTGAGAAATTCTCAGATATTTTTTATGCAATTTATAATCCTTCAGAATGAAAGACACATTTAAACAAAATCAACATAAAGACTGCTAAATAAAACCTCAGAAAACCTCTGTACTTTATCAGCAGAGAGTAAGAATTCACAGACTTTATTTCAACTTCTCCTACCATCTTTTAAAGTTTATCATTCCTTGAGATAACTCAATTAAGAGAGTTCCTCAGGGGCTTTGTTTCTTTCAATTTTTTTAAATCTCCCAATTTTAAGTTTTTCTGGTTTTACTGAGAGTCATTTCCATATTTCTGTAAATTATTTCTCCAAATCTCTGCATCTTTTGTATTTTTATTAAAAAAAAAAACAAAAAACAAACCAGTAACTAGCTTCATATTTAGATCTACAACTGACCTTTAGGACTGGTCTCCTTAGTGTTCATTTTAGAAGGAATAATTGTGTTGAAATACAAATTAATTTGGTAGTGGTCTCCTCTACATACCCTGGATTATTTTAAGAAGATGAATGTAACCTTCAGCTGTGTTCTGTAGAGGTTTTATTCCAGAGCCTTTCACTGTGATTTGAGATTGAAAGCTTACCAATATTTGAAGAATGCCATCGAGCACTAGGCTGTATTTGTTTGTCTCCTGAACTCATTCAATTAAGAAAATAATCCATTATGGAAAATCTTGATTAAAAGTTGGCTTATTCTCCCATTTGATTAAAATTCAGCATTACACTGAATCAATTGTTCAGTACTTCTGTGAAACCTGCATCAGCTGCAGGCAGAAGACTAATTGCTGTGTTGCTCTTGCATCTTACTCACCTTTTCTGTCCTCTGATTATAAAATCTACTGGAGAACAATAAACATGTTCTAATATTGTGGTTTCACATGGTCCTTGACCCTATTCTATGTCAGACTGAGATGCCATGACAACCTGAGGGGACTTGGAGGTGGAGAGAATTTTCATGGCTAGAGGCTTTATCTCCACAACCCCTACCCTGTCCTAAAATGGAGACTGTGGCATTGTTTATCTCTGCCATAAACATCATGGCTTTCTTAGCTTTCTGAGTCCTGAATAAAATCTTCATGATTTAGTCCTTTGAGTATTTCCACAATGACTCCAGCAAACAAGGCTAATCTCACCTGCCAACAAAATGCTTTTATACCTTTTTACTAAATCCCTAATTAAAATCACCACTTAGAAAAATCTGCAACAAACAAAGCAGGTGAGTTTGGGCTTGAACCTGACAGCCATGTGACTGGAGAGGACGAATTTTTTATACCAAAACCTAACTTCAAAGTCACTGTATTCTCCTTGTCTGTGCTTAACTCTGGAAGAGCCAACCCTGTACAGCCGTTCAGACTGCTGTACAGTTTCAGCAGGTGAAGTCCTGGCGGTGGCCAACTCAGTGGCAAAACTGCTGTTGATTTCAATAAGGTCAGGCTCTAGCTTCAAATGTGGCAAAAAAAGAATAAAATATCAGCAATAAAGTACTAGTAGGTTTGCTTGTCAACCTATTTTCATGTACGTTTTTATGTCTCCTTGGCAAGCATGATAACTTGCAGCAATTAGAAATCTTGATTCAGGAAGTTTTTGAGACATAAACAAGAATACTGCCATAGTCCTCAATCAAAACCCTATGGAGAAGATTTTCCAATTTATTCTTACAGTTACAATTTTGACAATTTCCATAAGTAAAATTTCTGCTATTTTTCCCTAATTTTCACAGAGGGTGTATTTGCTAAATGTAGTTAAACTTTAATATTGAACCAACTAACTTCTAACTCTGAAAGTGAGTGCTGAGATTTTTTTTTTTTTCCAATTCTCTTATCTGTCAATTGCTCTTTTGGCTTCTTTATGTTTTGGTTTTTTTTTTTTTTTCTCAAGTTGAGACATTGTGCATTGAGAATTTTGCATAGTGGAACATTTTAGAAGTACAATAAGCTGTAGTTGCAGTATATTACCAGAAAACCATAATGTTAGCTATTGAAATGGTTTAATCTTGTTATTTGATGAGGGCACAAAGAGAGAAAAATTGACATAAACTTTGAAAAGGATCTTCAACTGCTTCAAAGTTTTAATGGCTAGTGTGTTCACTGGCAAACATATGTTTAAAAAGAGACTTTTAAGCCAGTTCTAACTAATACAAGAAAATTCAGCTTTAGGAAATAGTCACATATTGGGTATGGATTTATTGAGTCTAATGTTACTTCCACTTAGAATTATTATGTAGGATAAAATATTTGCAAAATTTAGGTAAATCTTATTTTATTACCTCAGACTGAGAGTTGAGAGGGAAATTAACGTGCATAAATAATGTGGGCAGGTGAAGCTGAGCATAGTGGAAATAGAAGAGTTACTAAAATAACTTTGAGGTGAGTATTTGTGCTGAAAATAGATAAGATTTATGGCAAAGTAATTCAATCAAATAATCTGAAGCAGGTCAGAAGTATTTCATTCTAATGTAGTGTTATAAAATCTATAGACATTGTGCAATTAAATGAAAAGCCAAAGCAAACCATAGATTGCTGCTGAAGAGAAGAGAATAAAAGAAAAAGAAAATGTCAGCTGCAGACAAACTCATTTTGGAAAACTACAATATGTTGATTGATAGGACTAGAATTTTTCAAGCTCTGTCACAGCTGAAGTATAAAGCTGTCAGTGCACATGATAATGATGGATGCTCTAAAACATGCAAATAGCATGAAAAATCATTTCTCACATAATTTTGGAAGATGAGAGGAGTTGTGAACTGAGGGGAGAGGGGAGGGTAGGTCAAGCTTAACATTCAGCCAAGAGGAATAGGCGGCTGGCTTACCACTGTTTGAGTTGTTAATTATTATGCAAGTGAAACAATGAGTTATGCCGGCCTTCTGCAAATTTTCCCACGGAAATTTTATTGTGACCAGTGGAGGAAGAGAGGCAGAATTGCAGCTTCAGAGCTGAACACAATACGTGTGCCCCTCCGGAACAAATCCACGCAAAAAGGAATCTGCTCCAGGGGCTGCCAGCGCTTTCAGGAATGTGTTGCTTTAAGAACATGCTGTGTATTTCAGAGGTGACATTTACAGTATACCATCAATATTAGGGGTGTTTCAGTTAATTAGCCATTTTTATTAACACTGAAGTACAGTAAAACCCAATGTAAGTGTTAAGAATGTAAATTAGCACTATCCCCAGGCTGATCTAGCTCAAAGCAGTGGACTATCGCACACTGCCCCCATATTTATGGTGCTTTTTATTTTCTAGACTGAGCAAAGGTTGCTCATACTTTCAGCTGATGTTCACCTCTTGTGCATATGTATGTGCTTGCATGTGTCAAAGTTCACAAAAAACAACAAAGCTGAGAGAGCAAGCTCTGCATTGCTGGGTTTTATTTTCATTAATTGTGCAATTTTCAGGAAAATTATATTCATAATTGACTCTAGTGAAAAAGAGATATACATTAATGCTGGTTTTGTGGCATTTTTTAAACAAAATAGTTACAATGATACACCATATAGCATCTAAACTGAGGAAAAACAGCACCGTATAAAATAAAGCATTGTTTATATAAAATACCTATGAAATGGCAAAAGCCACCCAGCTCACATCCCTTTCTATTCAAAAGTCTCTATTTCCCAGCCTTTGCTCCATATTAACTTTTATGCTTTATTTTCTGAACTTCCTCACTCAGCACAGGCCTACATACTAGATCTTGTCTCTACTGACTCTTTCAGCTTATTCCTTCCCACCAAAACTAACAGCTTAATAAGAGCCCACCTGGGTATTTTCAAGTCTACATCTACATTTGCCTTTGATTTTATATATGTTTTACTTCAGTCTTAGGGTTCCTGATAGTAACTCCTAATCATTCTAGTCCCTCCTAAACAGAGATAAACCAATATCAGGTCTTCACATATGTCTGTATCCTTCCAATATTCATGTCCTTCCCAAATTTGACAATAAGGAGATTAATAAAAATTTTAAAAATATTATTTTAAATCTTTCACTAAATATTTTACATTCAGTCTTATCTGTATCTGTATGTTAGGCCTCAAACTCTCAGAGGCAAAGACCGCCTCTATTCCCGGTGTGCATACTGCTGAACACACTGTCACACTCCACAAATTACAAATAATGAGCAATGACGATGGACCTTATTTTCTACTGCCTTCCATCTTATTGCTATTTACCTCTGCACAAAACAAGTGTCAAAGAGGTGACATTAGCAAGTGTTCTCATTCCTTAGCAGCTCAGCATGTTTTAAGTCAAACTCTCATTCATAAAAGGGAACAAAAGACTGAACACTTCAGAAAATTTTATCTAAACATTTTACTAAGTTGCAAATTGGATTTCTCATTCAGTTCTAAGTGAATCCATTTCATACTTCATTTTGTTAAATATTGATACTGCTTCTCCATAATCAGGTCTGGTCTTGCTGTTTCAAAGAGCCTTGTAGTGGATAACTCAAGAAAGAGAGGTTTTAAATGAGTCTTCTTTTCTGTTTTCTTTTCCTCATTGGATTTCATCTTTATTTCAGACCCAGAGCAATAGCTGATATTCATATCCAGATATTCGTAATGCCTCATGTATTTTGTTCAGAAGGATTATACTCTTTTGGCCAAGTTCACATTTAAAAGAAATAACTCACTGTTGCTGCTATGTCTCTTTATGTTGCTTGTTTACTTCTACTGTTAAGATTAAAAGGGTCCAAAGGTAGGTGGAGTGAAATAGAAATTTAACAGAAGTTCTGAAAATCAATGGGTGTCTAAGTAAATCATGACCCAAAAGGCACTCTGCTGCAGCTCAAATAATACCTTTATACACAGGACCAATTAGGAAGACTTTTCCCCTTGCCACAACTAAAATGTGTGTAACAAAAATGGCTAGGTATTCCTGAGAGTCTTATGTAAGGCAACTCCCCAAAAAGCAGATGCAATGACTGCCCAGCATCTAAATTACCAGGTGGAGTTTACAGAGCAGAGATGAGAAGCACTATGGCCAAGTAAAAAAATCCCACTCATCGAAAACATGGCCCACAGCCAACTTTTCCCAATAATGGTAGGTGACAGGCCAGAGCTGATCCAATGTGCATTTTAATTGGTGGCAAACTCAAGTAACAAGCCATTGCTGTTCATCTGTCAAAGAAAAAAAAAGCAACCAAACCCCACAAACATGTAGGACTGTATTTATTTTGTTATTAGAATGTGTATTACATATATTTTTGTGTAAATTAGTTAAAGGTCTCTGGCAAATAACCAGAACAGAAAGTGGATTTTTCCCCAATAATTTCTTGATACATATATCTCCAGAAGAAAAACAAGTGGGGAAGATAACATTTCTATGGTTTGATGGAGTGAAGAAGACCCTGAGTCATACTTAAAGCAGCTTGATAAATTGATCATCAGCAGCTCATGTAGGTAGAAGTTCTCGGAGGAGAAAAGGCAACTCTGTGTAATGATGCTTTTGCTTCACTTAAATACTGTGAAAAAGTGAAATAGACTAACGCAAGCTTTTCAGAGCAAAAGCATGCCACTGACATGAGAAAGCTTCCTTCTTGTTTCAAACAGCTTCCTGAGACTTCAACTGTTTTCATTCAGGTTTTAGTTTAAAGCATGAAAAATGAGCACTAAAACTCATCAGGCCCTGGTTTAGCAAACACCCTTCATTATCATACATAACACCTTCTCCCTCTTTGTTTAGTTTTGATTTTTGTTAAATCTCTATATTAACAAAACAAATCTAATCAGTCCAAAGGGGCCTCAAAGAAGATTGCATTTTTTAAGGGTAGGCTTTTGAAACCAGAAGGACTCTAACCAATTTCTTACCACCAAGAGGTGGGTACAGTTTCATGTGTTACAGAGTATTCATGTGCTGCTCAGGAGAGCACAGATTGCATTCCATCAAAGGCAATTTTTCAGAGGTTGTCCCTCCTTTTGCTTTCCATGAAAATGAATCTATACAATTTACATGGAGCGCGTAACCTTCAGACTGTCCTTACTACAGAAACACTACTCCTATTGCAGATACATGTTTACTTAGACAAATCTAATTTACCCTTTGTTAATGTGTGCTGTCTTTACTTGCTATATTACATTAAAGTAGAAATAGAGTTACAAAAAAATTATCTTGCTTAAAATCATTCATAAGCTTTCAGCAAGGGAATAAATTTACCAATTTCCCTCTTAGTTTATAACCATCCACTGTACTAACTTGACCTTTACCTAAACAGGGCTATAATTGCAGTTAAGATTATATAATTTACAATAACAACAAAAAATTACTTTTGAGGAAATGCTACTGGGCATGAATGTCTCACAGCCATTAAATGCATCATTCATCTTGAGAAGAAAATTATTCTTATCCACGTCGACATTTTTAACATAAACTGTAGTACTCTCTGTTGGCACTTTTTTACGTACCCATTAATCTCAATAGTAAAGCATAAGTCTCACCCACCTATTCTCTGAAGTTTGGATGTCACTACTGTGTACAATAAAAATTGTATATTCATGAACTCCATTTGTTTTATGTCCTTCTCTCTGTCAAAGTCTCCCAAGCAGCATATGCTTTGCTCTGTGGAGAATAAAATCAAATTTGTCTGTCTTGTCATATTGTCATCAAAGTGATACTATCACAATTAGATTAACATTTTGTGAAGGAGCTGAAGGGAGGGAAAGGAAATAGGAACAAATTATAGAGAATCCTAGTTAACCCTTTCTCTAGCATAAAGTCCCCTCTCATTGACACCCAGAGGTAAAGAAAGCAATTGGGATCCAAAATAAGCAACATGGTCCAGCTATTGCAGTCCTCCTCAGTCTGTGAGCTTACTTACCAGCCCTGCAAGGTATGTTTTCAGCCAGAGGGCTGTCATTACTAGTATCAACAGGAAGAACTTTCCGGGCTTTTTTAACAAACCAGTGATGAGTGAACATGAAGCCACCCAGAGTGAAACATGAGATGCGGTCCAGCTGGCTTCTGGGAGCACACTGGGGCACCCACTCCAGGAAGGCGGCAGGCCAAGGTGTAGCGGGTTGCTGTAGGGCTAACAGAGTGCCATGGATCTGTCTGCTGACCAGAAAACAAGAGTTTGTGAGACAAGCAAAAAGAGCAACTGGTTCCTTTTCTCAGGTTTTCTTCAGTTCTACTTTAACATTTATTCATTTGTAAAATGAAAAAAGTACAACTTGGTTATTTGGTCAGATAAAGTGACAAAACCCAGCTTGTTGTGTACATGTGAAGAAAAAGTGTCTCTAAATTTACTCACACTGTGCAGAGTTGCATTTTCCCACTCTTCTAGTGTACAGACAATGTCCATGCAATAAATTATGCTTGTGCAGGACAAAGATAGGTATCTATACAACTTAACTTCTTATTACAATTGCATCATCTACACATTGATTTCCTTCTCTGGGGATTAATTCTAACATGAGCAGTCTCTGATATTTATTCTTCAAGACAGGCCTGCAGAGGATGTATTCTCTTCATTCTTCTGTATGTGAAGTTACCCTCCAAACTGATAAATTTGACTGCTGGGCACACATGTCACAGCACACCTGCTCTATCTTAGAATTTCTATGAAATTTATCAGCTGTTCAGATTAGGACTATTTCTTCAATGTTTTCTCTGTAAAGTCAGGTACTATAGTTAGCATAATTTTCATCGCATGTTACTTAAAAAAATGAAAATAAAATCAAATTAATTTTTAAAAAAGGACCAAAAGTAAGTCTTATGCTTCTGTGCAGAACATTACAATATTCCCCACTAACCAAACAGTGTTGGCACATCTCTGGGAAACAAATTCTATTTTCTCTAGAAAAATATAATCCTTTTCCTAGCCCTGTATTGTTCTCATGTGCAAGGATGTAAGGACATCATCTCCTTTATGTAAGAGAAAAATGGAAAGTCACCTAGGATTGAATCTTACATGCCACAAGGCTTGAACATATTAGCCAAATAATATGGGAGCAAACTGTACATGCAAAGAGTGAGAGAGCAAATATTTTTTGCCCTACACTTTCTAAAATGTTGATTGTTTGAAGAGGGGGTCATAGGGCAGAGCACCGTGGACAAATAGTTGGGAAAGGGGGGGTGGAATGAAAACCAAAGGGATGATAAAGTAATGAACTGCAGTGCAAACAGAAGACGCAATGGAGAAGGCATGGGCAGAACAATATAGTGAGCAGATCAGTATTATATTCACACACACAAAAAAATGGTAAGGTCAAAGAGGAGGAGGGGAAACTTTGACTTTGAGATTTTGCCAGGCAGCTTTTGGTAATGAAGGCAGTTTTAGCAGAGCATAGAAATGAAAGCCAACTGAAGGAGATTCAGAAGAGTTGTAGTAACAAGGTAATGGTGACAGACTGCCTGTCCACTTAATTCTGAAGTAAAGGGAATGTGGGAAGGATGGGGGAATGAGTTTGAGAGATACCTCTTCCTTCATATTGTCCAAGGAAGAAGCTGGAGGACAGTGCCAGGTATGGGAAGGAAGGAAGAAAGAGGAAGGCAAGAGCTGGCAGAATAGTGGTGTCTGTCCTGTGTAGAAATCATCCCTTCTCTCAAGAGATGGCCATTTCAATGACAGAAATCAAAACAAGACTTTAAAATCCTCTATGAGAACTTGCTCTATTTTCTGGCTCTGGAGTATTGCTCACCCCTGCCTGAATGCAGAAAGGTATCTTCTGCTATTGTTTCAGACACAAGACCTATGGGCTGATCTCATGAGTACCCTCAACTCTCACCGAAGTCAATAGGAGTTAAGGGCGTTCAGCACTTTCCAGGGTCAGGCCATGTATCACTTAAAAATAACTCACCAACATTAAACATCATTAAAGAAACTAATGCTCATTAACTAGCAATAGACCACTGGGAAAGGATCAATAGTTGTCTCTGAAATCATCTTACTTATTACAGTATATGCATACTCTACTTAATGACAGTGAAGGATAGTGACACTGAATGATAGGTCACTGACGACAGTGAATGGGAAAGACTACTTCTCAATTAATCAGGACAGTATTAGCAAAGGATTCCACTTAACAGGAATACACCTGGGGGCCTAACCAGGTGATTAGGAGGAATGATGTTCTGACCTTTGGTGAAACAAAGTTGCGTCTTAAGAAGTACAACCAGCACCCTTTTTTCTTCTGTTTTTCTTCAGAACAAAGTGCTTCATTTTGTCTCACAGTTTTCATGGCCATGTTTTTCTTTAATTGTGTCTTAATAACT
The DNA here is from genome assembly GCA_033439905.1 of Ceryle rudis. Taxonomy (NCBI): domain Eukaryota; kingdom Metazoa; phylum Chordata; class Aves; order Coraciiformes; family Cerylidae; genus Ceryle; species Ceryle rudis. Next base: position 21,898 of record JAAGNO010024456.1, read on the forward strand.
GAGGCAAATCTGTAATCAGGCAGGCTGATTCAGAGCCTGACAATGGAAAGGATTCTGTGGTGCATCACTAAAAAGCTGTTCTGCCTGAACTGAATGGCTCTCATTCTGTAACTCTTGTTTAGGAAACGTTTTTACCATGCTTAACTAGAGTTGTGGTTTGCCCTGATCTGGCTTCAAGGCCATTATTTGGCAGAGTGTGAACAATCATGGTTTGCATGCCTTGTATGATGTTTGAAATTACTGAAGAACTGAGCTCAAATTACGAGTATAATTCCCTTGATCTGATTTGGCTTTGGATTCTGATTCCCTTTCCTACAGGATCTGTGTATGTAAAATCACAGAGATTTCCAAGTGCAGAACACTTTCTGCAGCCTTCGAGAGATTATCTCATGTCAAATTTAAGAAAAAAAAAAAAAAAGAAAAGCAGCACAATCTTATCTGCATTCCACCGGTATATAATGATCCTCCCCATCTGACTGAATTTATTGTAATCCCTATAAACCTAAACCTCAAAGAATTTCAATGCCTTATGCATCCCTCTTGTTCTAATTTATGAGGAGTTGGTAATGTGCCATCTGGAAGTTTCACTGCCATTGGGAAGCACGTTCAGACCACAGTGGAAGCAAGACAGGCCAAAAGAAGAAAGGAAAGAAAAGAAAATGCAAGGGAAGAAGAAGATCTGGCTTCAAGGAACAAGTGTCATGAACTCACAAAGCTAAAAATTATGTTTCAAAAAAATCAGTTTTAACTTGCATGATTGGCACATACGCAGCCTATAACCCAGGGTCTCAACCTAAGGACATTATCAGCGTTACAGGGCAATCCTTACACAAGGACAAAATGTTCTTGAGCAATTTCTGCAATGTATTAGACACAAACAGGTTTTTCCTCAAAACTGAAGCCATGTCACGCTTCTTGCTTCACCTTTTTTCATTTTCCCTGAGCAAATATATTTATTTTGGTGTCTTCAAGTAAATTTCCAGTTCACATCCTTCTCCTGTGAGACAACAAAGGGCTTATTAGGGGAAACCTTTAGGCTGATTTGCTGATCTAAACCCAGGTCATCAGAGGTCTGAGAACCATTTTATTTATTGAAAAAGTATACCCAGTCCTGATTTCATTCCTTTTATTAAGCTACTTAAACAAAAATAACATTGAAAACTGTATGTCACCAAAGTCATTATTACTAACCAATGAAGAGAGCAGTTCAGCTGTCAGGCTGGATCAAAGCAACAAGTTAGACGCAGTACTGAGAAGCATATTAGAGCTCGAAATATGTTAAATCATCCTATTAATACTAAAATAATCAATCCTAACACAATCTTAAACAGATTCCATAATACATCCTAAAGAGTATATTAAGAAGGCAGCTGTTCGTTCATTACCTGTACCAATTACAGAATATCTTAATATTGAAAAAAAATCATCATTTAACATCTGATCCATGTCCTCAGCACCAGTTATAAAGTTTTTTCTTTGGACGCTTGCTCTTCCTTTTCATGGGTGAGTGAACGCTCTTCTCCCAAGCTTTGTCTCCAACACTTACTGAGATAGAGATGTTAACAGCACTGTCTAGCAGTCCATTCCTGTAGAAGATACACAAGAAAGTTTCAGATCCCTCACCAAAGGCAGGATCCCTTTTCCAAGATACCATTTAATAAAGTTTTCTTCTTTAATGCTTGACTGGTGCTGGCACCCATCTCTACACAAACAGCCATAGTGCAAAAATTCACAGTTCACAACAGGATTAAGACTTCTCTAGCATGTTAAGCAAAGGTTATTTTGTGGCAGCAGCTAAGTGAATCTCCCAGGCACCATCTTCTCCCTGGTGTTTTCCAGCACTGCAGCTGTGAAAATTCTTAGCCCTGTGTATTTCTGTACACAGTCAAAAGCTTCAGTGCTTGCACAGTGGGATGGGCTGCCAGTCTCTGCCGCTACATCAGTGAAGAGCAAAAGACCAGTGTGGCACTGCTGGCCAGAGGAAGAGTGTTGGAGAGCAAGCACCTGATCTGTCTCTTTTACTCCCCCTTTTCTCTGTCCCCTTCCCTTCTGGGGCAGCCAAGGCAGGAACAACCTCTCCTGCACCTATGGGGAACTTGGGGAGGCAGGTCAGGGTAAACAGGGTATGCTATGGAGAGAACCAATGTGGAGGGCTGCTCTGAAAGTGCCAGGGAAAGTGTGCTCTTACTACAGGAGTCTTCAGCAATGCATGATTGCTTGTCCCATCAGTCTGCTACCCTGCATGGCTGGCTTTGTGGTCTATGCTGAAAGCTGTATATGACTCCAAATAGGAAGTCCAAAGGGGCTAGGAGTTCTCTTTGTAAATGGAAGAGAATTTTCAAAAAGTAAATTATTAAATAAAATTTAATTGAAAGTTGTTTTCACAAACTTTGCCACTCCATCTCTTCTGGGCTCTAGTAGGATAAGAGCCATCAGGTCCCATGTACTTTTCTTTTGGCTTCACGAAGAGGCTGAAGACTGATGATCTGACTTCCCCTCACACATCTGTATTGGAAACCCTCGGTGAGCAGCCTTCCCTGAGATGTCTTCTGAACCAAGACACTAACCAGCTTGTTCTTCTCACATCTCCAGGAATTTCACCCAGATGAGACACAAAGTGCACTATGTCCAGTCAAGTTCAGAATAGAACACATTCATCATGGACCAGTTTGTGAAAGCATAATTTAAATTAGTTATTTAAAAAATAATTATTATTTTGAAGACTGGAATCTGCAAGTCTGACCTTCCCTTTGCCAAACACTTAAAAAAGAAAAATCTAATTACAAGATCATGGTGGGTCTTTTATTTATTTTCATGGATTTTGGGCAACATTATGTCACCAATACAAAAAGCATATGCAAATAGATTAAAAACAGTATCTTCATCTCCTAGGAGAATTCTCCAAGCACAGATCTGTTGAGGAGCCCTCCTCACTTTTCTGGAAGTGGAGACACAATACAGCAAAGACTACAAGATTCACCATAACAGAGAAAAAGTGATAAAGGTGCAGCATATTTCAGTAATCCATTGGCAAGGTGCTCAGCTAAGGCAGCCCTGAATTTCTACCCTTATTGGATAGATCACAGAAGGAGCCAGAGCAGGACACAGGCATTGCTAGTGGGAGCAAGGATGGTCCATGGAACCTGTGAGGTTGGAGCTGGAAAATTAACTTTTTTATGCCTACTATTATCAGTGTTACTTTCCCCATTGCACAAATGAGCCAAAGGAACATGCCAAAACAAAATAGGGTGCCTGCAAAAGAGGGAATATCACAATTCAAAAGTTCCCAGTTCCCACATCAACTTTTACTTGCCTAGGATCTGATAACACCTGTATGTCCAGTGACTGAGCCTTTGCAAATGCTCTGGTGACTCTAGATCTCAACATTCAGGAACAGTCTGCCACACTCCTCCATGTTCTGTCAAGGCTTAAAAAAATAAAATAAAATATCATTTTCATTTGTTTCTGTGGCTTCTTGATCTCAGAAAATGCAGTTCAACACCTATAGAATACCTTCCCTAAGGAGATAACTGTACAAGCAAAGTTCAAGTATCCCATCATTGATTGCATGTGTTTCATACTAAGCTCCTTCCACTATAATGCGCTTTCTACAGTAGCTGATAGATTTTTCCAGTCTTCCTCTGGGAGTGCTAAATGACTTTGTTAGAGAATTGCTAGAGAATTGTAAAAGCTGTTTTTCTCTTTCCTTCACTGGCAAAACTCAATTCTTGAAAGTAATATTTGAAAATCTTTAGAAATACTTTATAATATATGTTGAGTCTCTTAAAAAGAAGGAAAATGTGCAAACAGTAGAACACAGGTGGTGGTACAAGACTATGCTAAATTACTCTAGCAATTTGATTTTCTATCCTCATGATACAACAGGTTGTGTAAACCAGAATCAAAATTCTCTATGTACACTCTCATCCACCACTATGTTTATTCTGATGTAGAGGCCTTTGTCCCAGCAAGCATCTCTGTCCAGAAAAGTATTGACATATGTGCTTAAATTTGAACGTAAGTCCCACTCAGTAGGATGTAAAGGACATTTAAGTACCTGTATGCCTAAAAAGAGGCTGACAGAGGGCATATCTGAGTCAGAATTTTATTAATGTTCCCTGAAGGTTATATAAGATCAAATGGATAGATTGACTTGGCATTGTATTGCAGTGACTTTGTACAATGTTTGGGAAAATGAAACCATTAATGAGATATCACCTGAATATTTTTTCATTGACACTCTGGGTAATAAAATGTGAAATGCTCTATTTCCCCAAATGAGGTCAGTACAGGTAGATAATTGCCTGAAACAATATAATTTTTGTTTAACTTGTTTAATTGTCTAGGCAACGTGTTTGTTCAAAATCAATATGCAATAGAAAAAAAAAAAAATCTGTGGCTTGACTTGTAAGAAGCCTTGGGTTTCATGATTAATACTGCAGACCCTGCTGGCAATCCTCTGGTGGCTGGACTTAACAAACACATAACAAAAAGCAATTGTTCCCATACAGACTTTTCAGTTTAAACAACCTGGAATTATGCAGAGTCATCTTCTTTAATTTTTCTCCAGGAATGCATATCAGATTCATATTCATTGCTAATATTTGCATTTATCTGTGCATTCATCCTTTCTTTTGCCATCTGTCATAGAAACAGCTGAAAAATTGAACTTTTGAATCTTATTTAATAACTATTTAGCATTATTTATTTATGTGGAAAAACAAACAAACAAACAACAGAACCACATAGAAAAAGCATAATGGACTAGAAAGTCTCCTGAAAATACCGAGATAAACTTCTTTATTAGCATACCAATAAAACTGGCATCTAGCCATAGTTTGGTATTCTTTCAATCTTTGGTACTAGATTTCTGGATTTCTTCTGCTAAAAAGAGCACAGAATTTTCATCTTAATGCTTTAACATTTTTTTGCCAAACTCTCCACTTGAATCTTTCCAATTCTCAGCTGGAAGTGTGTGTAACATCTGTGTGCAGACTTGGCAGGAGGAGCCCAACATGCTGGGCAGTACATGAGTCCTCTTCACCATCTTGCAGGATCAGATCCATATCCCAAGATCCAACACAACTCAGAGCATAAAGGTTGCCAGATCCACATTTATGCTCAAGTAAGTGCCTCACTTTTCAGGAATTGCCAAGAAAAGATCACTGGCTTCTCTTTTCAGCCAACCCCCAATTTATGCCAGTAGGCAAATCCATTGGCATAAAGGGTGGAGATCTCTCACTGTTTGAACAGTTTTACTGATGTAGCTTCACCAATTGCTCTAGCTGAGGCTCTGGCCCATAAAGCTTCAAAGTGATGGAGCCTTAAAATCATAGCCCTGTATCACTTTAGTAGGGCTTTCAATCCCTCCTTTTAGTGAAAGAAGTGCCACTCAAAGGCTGAATCACATTCCAATTATTCTCACAATAGTGGACCCATTAAGGAAATAGTGGACACTGCCATGTAGTACAATTACATCGTGTACAATAAAACAAGAAAGAAAAGGGAAAAGAAAGCAACTAAGTCAACACACTGTGCCTCCATTCATTTTACAGTGTCATTTAGCATATGGTCACTTATGTGATCAAGACAGTAACTGGCATTTTTCCCAGTTAATTCACCTCTTTTCTTTTCTCTTTGTCCTCTGTTGTAACACCAGTCTTTCAGCAAGATTTCAGGTTGCAATCCCCTTGGAGAATGAATGGTCCTTGTTAAGCATCTGGAATAAAACAACAACTTATTAGTGCATTGAGACTAATTATATGGTGCTATCTTAATCAAATAAAGGATCACATTTTTTAAAAAAGCAACACACACTTGTAATTAATCTAAATATCTTTTTCTATCTCTCTTTATATAAATTAACAATGGAATGAAGTACTATAGTTGTAACATCTGCCTTTATAAAGTAAGCAACTTCTCCAAAAGTAAGTTTTCTTTCCTGAGGTTTGGTGGTTACAGTGATGTGAACTGACTAATACTTTAGAGCTTAGCTGTGAATCATTCACTGCAAATTAAAGGCAAGGCACGCAAATGCTCCTATGCATGCTCTTCTCAATTATATTTCTCAAGACGTCTACTCAATTTTGATATCTATTCAGCATAACATATTTGAAGTCTAGACAAGTGAAGTCTAGACATCTGTAGTGCCTTGTCATTTTTTTTTTTTTTACATTATTTACAAATTTAAATGTACCTTCAAACCACATTATGCTATTAGGCTATTATGCCCAGTAAAAACTGCATTCTATGTTGAAGTAAATGTATTTAGCTTTAACTGATATCCATTGCATAAACAGAATTTTCTGAAGGCAGCTGTGCTGTATGGATGGGTACAATGAAAGATCCAAATGGCAAAGCAGGTAGGTAAACCCTCTTTCTGTGGAAAAGATCAAGAAAAATTAGTATTTCCCAAGCTGTGTACACCCAGGTGGCTCAAGGTCTTTGAAGAACATGAAGAACAGTGCTGTTCAAACACCTTCTTTTTTGCTTGTTTTTTTTTGGTTTGTTTGGGGTTTTTTTGTTTTGGTTTTTTGGTTTTTTGGTTTTTTTGGTTGGTTGTTTTGGGTTGGTTTGTTTGTTTGTTTTTGTTTTGGGGGGGTTGTTTGGTTGTGGGTTTTTTTGTTTTGTTTTGTTTTGTCTCTCTCTCTTTTATGTTGTTTCATTACCTGGTAATAAATTAGTAAAGGTAGGAGAATTTGTTTACACACCTGAAGTCCAGGAGAATGGCAATTCCCAGAGCTACATTCTACCTGAAATGTTCAAGGACATGAAGCTGACACAGTGGGCCTCAGACTGCAAGACAGACAGCTCCAGGCCACAAAGCTGCTGTATAAAACTGTCTACATCTACCTAAATTAGAACTGACAACCAGCCCTGGTTTTATAATGCTGAGTTCTCAACTTTTGGACACCAAAACCTATCCAGAAAAAGAAACAGAGTACACTAGATTTTTTTTTTTTTTTTTTTTTTTTTTTTTTTTTGCTTTTGGGCATTGTTTCTTCTTCTGTTTCTTCTTCTTTCTCTTTTTTTACCCTCATTTTAAAATATAGCATTTGATACATAACATTTTTTGCTTTGCTTTTTAGAAAAACTCTTTCAAGTTAAGCATGTAATTTAAAAGGAAAAAAAAGCAACTGGAAATTTATATGTCAATCTCACTTGAATGTGAAACAGTGTTTTCACTAAAAATAGATCTTGTTAAAGAGAGGAGTTAAATTTAATAATAAACTACTGCATGAAATGGAAACAGAAATTTATTAATAAACCTTTGCATTAAATGGAACCAGCAGGTAGAATAGAGGACTTGAAGAAAGATTCCTGGAGTAGCATTGCAGATTTTGGGGAATTATCACTCCTAATGATCCAGTAAAGACTAATTTTTCAAAAATAGCTGCTAATTTCAGGTGCCAGATTTCAACCTTCTCCAAAAAGTGAATAATTCTGAGGTTCTGACTTGTCACAGATCCCCATAAGTTGGTTGTCTGGAGCATTTGAAAATGATGACTTAAAGCCAACTGATTTTATCTGTTTCACACTTATGCCATAAGCTTTTTGATTTCTCTAAGTCTTATGTTTTAAGACAAAAATAGTACATAATAATTCATTAAATATCTGTTTATTAAAAATTGTCATGAAATTTGATGGGATGAAGACCCTGCACTGAAGAGTTTGACTCCTGCTTGTGAACAAAAATTCCAGTCCAAGCACTTCTAAAAATTAACCCTGTAACTTTTCCAGCTTTCCTTAATAACTTATAAATTACCTTACAGGTAATTTGGATTGGCATTATTTCCTTTTTTTTTTTTTTTTTTCATTTTGTGGGGGTCAGGCATTTCTGCTTATGCAAATGTGTTTTTCATGTGGTTGTAATAAATAATAAACTGAAGAACCTAACAAACTGCTCTGCAGTTCCTTCCAGGTTTTGGTGATAACAGCTCTGTCACAGCTCTTTGGTTTTCAGGTCTGCCTTATTACATCTTTGTTTTAACAATGAGCAAAATATTCTAAGTGAAGTCTTGCATTACTCTTTGTTCTGCAACATATTTTGTTAGCAAGCCCGTAGTAGTATCTAAAACAGTGTAAATCATCAGTTTTTAATCTGGCAGGAAGTGGATAGTGGCCCATTAAACTTTCGTAATTAAATTTCCCCTGCACTCCCCCATAGAACCATTATCTGAGTTTTCTAATTAACACAAGAGGAGGGAGTCAATTCAGAGTGATGGGATCTATAGCCATCCCCTTTCATTTTAATGACCTTTAATAAACTTTTATTACTATTGATATTGATAATTATAATACACCCTTTCCTCTGCAATGTGATTCTAAGGGCCTTGTCAAAAATTGAAAAATTCTCCCTCAGAGTTGGAGCATGGCAAATGACTATGTCCTCAAACACCCAGAATCTGGAGCCAACAACAGCAGCAGGGAAAAAAGATGAAGTGTAGGCAGGTACCGTGTGAATGTCCTCTCTCACACAGTCATCAGCGGGTTATGCCTTGGTCCTGGTCCGCCACGGCCTTCTGCTCTTGCAGTAGGGCCTCCCCCAAACAGGGTGACATGAGTGCTGAATCATGAGGTGGTTCTGTGACAGATAACCAAAGGAATTATGCAGAGTTCATTTAACTTATTTTACTTAAAGCCTTACAGAGGTCAGATAGTTGAGAGGAGGATTAACAGTTGTGGCATCTAGTTCTTCCTTAGATTTTTCATCAATGGCTTTTATACTAACTAACTAACTACATGGAGCTTTTATCAGTATGTCAACACTTGTAACCTCACTGCAGCCTGAGTACAGCATGTCTCATATCTCAACGATCCTCTGTCTTGTAAGCAATTATGTTCCCATCAGCATTACAGTGGCACGTGTTTCATTGCTTGAATGAAACGCAAGGCTGAGCACCTCAGGCTGTCCTTCTCTCTGTTGGGCATGTAAGGTGAAAGGCTTTCTGCTCTCCAAAACAGGAGGTACCTATACCAACAAGCAAAGCCCGAATCTGCTTGCACCTTCCTTGGTGCAACAGCATGAGAGCAGGTATGGGCTTCTTCTTGCCAGATGCAGAGAGAGAGGACATCACTAGCTAAATTGTCTTCTAGCTAAGGGCTTTGGATAGAGGGGCTTCTTTGTCACGCACAGAGTTATTGGTGACAGTCTTTTCTTAAACCTGCAGGCTGGCTTTGGGCCTAAAACTCTGTGCTTGGAAAGAGTCCTAGATGGGAAATTAATTTCTTACACCACACCACTCTCAAGCATGTGCATATCTTTAAACAGGTGAGCCATCAACCCAACTATAACTGCTCATTAACTACAAACTGTGTGAGTATCCCCTCACCTCCTGCACTTCCTATGGGTATTTCAAGACATGTATGAGCACTTTGATGTGTAGATATTGGACAATACTAGCAATGGGTCTGGATCCCCTGCCTGGACTTTCCTGCAGTCCCACAGGGCACACCAAGCCCCATGGGAAAACCAAGCTTTTCCTTCTGATATATCACGGATATCTGCTGTGGAGAGGCATCTGTCACCTAATTACCTTGAACATGCAATTGAACTACATCTCTTCAGAGGCTGGTCTCTATACACAGGTCGGCAATGTAAATTTACTACTAGCTGTCTTAATCTCAGAATTGAACTTTATGACTCCTCAAAGCTGAATGCCTTGAAGATTTGGATAAGGATTTTAATTTGGATGTGGAATTTCTAATTTGGGACCGTCTTCAGTTTTTAGTGATTCTTATTGCACATTATGAGCATTAAGATGATTAGCATCAAACAAAAGAAGTGGCTTACATAACTAGATGTTATGTAAATGCAGGGAAAAAAGCAGAGAAAATGACAAAAAATATTTTAAAGATAATAGAAAAAAAATAGATACTTTTTCAAAAATAAAGGGTTAAAATTTGTTTTTGAAAGCCTATGATACA